>VZQC01009894.1:3621038-3631909 GCA_009823505.1 Rhizomys pruinosus
CTGGAAATACTGTGCAGCAGTGGCAGCCATATGTCTGTATATCCCAAATCTAATTGGCTATTAGCTCTCTCCTTGGAGGAGTAACCCATGGCTGATGCCACAAGTTATTCATTTTATTAACAGAGGCTTAGTGAGCCCATTCCATTTGCTGGCTACAGGTAATTCATTGCTTGGGTTTTCATTTGCTTCTTACAAAATTTCAACAAGATAATCAGGATTACCCCCACTTTACAGGAGCAAAAACCAAGGCTCAGAAAGCTGGCTTCATTTGCTCCAGGTCACACACACATAGAGTGGCAAGACTAGGATGCAAACCTACTTGGTTTTGCCTCTGCAGTCTCCGGCAGACCCGACCTACAGCTCCTAGTAGCAAAGCTGTTTGGAGGTGAGCATTACCTGCAGAGCCTTAAAATCACCCCACTACCCAGGCTCCCCTTGAAATTCCGGTTTCATTGGTATGAGTGGGGCTGCGGATTGGCCTTGCTGACTTAACCTTCCCTGATAATTCTTGTATCCAGCCAGGGTTGAAGATCCACAGTGTTGGATGAATCATGTATCCTAGCCAAACTCAGCCCACTTCCACCTCACTACCAGAAGGCACAGCGGGTCGTCGAGAGGAGGAAATCTGACGTGGAGTAGAATGAGACTTCCCTTTCCAAAATGCAGCTCCCTTTCTGGACCTTGGACATTTCCAATGTCCCCTGTTTTACAATTCAGTAAGACTTCCTGTTCCAATGCTTATGAATGGAACTAACATAAGAAGAACAGGCTATTGAGAAGGGGATTAGGAGAATGGCCAAGCCCAGAAACGGAAAGGACATTACTATAGCAATAACGATGTCAATAGTTGCAAGCCTATCTGAAGCACTGATTATACTCCTGGCTCTCTTCTATGCACCCTTGAGTATTAATTTAATTTCCCATTGTGATAGATGCATCTCCATTCCTCATTCTGCACATGAGGAAACTTTGGCTTAACAGGGTGAAATAAGTTGGCCTGTTACCCATAGCAATGGCCTGACCTCATAGAATGAATCTTCCATGATGTCTTGACAGTCTGAGTGTTCTCCTCTACCAAGATCCTGTTTGTGAAGGTCCCTGGAGAAGCACAGCAGCTCAGTTCTCCTGCAGTCCCCTGGCGAAGCCAAGGCATATTAGCATTGTATCTGCCCTAGTCTGAGAGCCACAGAGTCTGGGTTCTCACTGCAGGACTGCTACCATTAAGTAGCTGTAAATCCTGAGCTCACATTTCCTTCTTTTAAAGACTGTGACCGAAACATGGGTAAAGGCTCTGAAAAGTCCTGCAATAACTAAACCTAATTCACCTAAACTAATATGACCACTATGATAGATCGAATTATTGCTCCTAGTTCTTCCCTCTTCCTTGTAAGCCACACACTTTGCAGTTCCTATCCATGGAGACAAAGTATGTTCCTCTGTTTTGTGAACATTGGGTTTGGCCATGTGACGGTCTGACTAATAGGACCTTGGTAGACATGATAAAAGAAAAGCCTCGGGGCTGGAGAGATGGCCTAGCGGTTGAGAGCGCCGACTGCTCTTGCAGAGGACCCGGGTCCAATCCCCAGCACCCACATGGCGGCTGAGAACCGTCTGAGACTCCAATTCCAGGAGAACTCCAGTTCCAGGGGAATCCGACACCCTCTTCTGACCTCCGCGGCATTGCACGACACGGGTGCGCAGACCTGCATGCAGACAGTACACTCATACACATAGAGAAAAAAATTTTAAAAAAAAAATTAAAAAAAAAAAAGAAAGAAAAGCCTCGAGAGGCTGGGGAATTGATTTGGTCAGTAAAGAACCTGCCACACAAGCATGAGGAACTGGTCCTCAGGGTCCATGTAATAAAGCCCAGCTTGACAGCATGTATTTTCGATCTCCATGCTAGGGGTAGCTCCCCAGAGCTCACCAGCCAGCCAGTCTAGTCACATGAGACACTCTAGCTCAAAAGATAAGGTGGAGATAGAAGAAAGACACTTCTGGCTTCCATAAGCAAAACTGTGTGTGCACACCTGAGCATACCCCCTGTGTTCTCTCTCTCTCTCTCTCTCTCTGTGCAGGCACACATACAAAAAATAAACTTGAAGTGAAGGTGAAAATATTAATCAGCGTAGAAGGTTACATCCATATAACCGTATTACAAATTGAAAATCATTTTGACTCATTATCGTAAGTCAAAAATAGATCTACTATACCCAATCTGCTGAACATCATAGCTCTCCCTGGCCTGCCTTAAATAGGCTGAGAAAACCCATATTAGCCCACAGTTAGGCAAAACCTTCTAACAATAAGCCAGTTTTAGAATGTACTGCTGTAGGGCTAGAGAGATGGTTCAATGGGTTAAGAACACTGGCTTCTCTTGCAGAGGTCCCAAGTTCAGTTCCCACCAGCATGGCAGTTAACAACTGTCCTTAACTCCAGCTCCAGGAGATCTGACACCCTCTTCTGGCCTCTATGGGCAATGCATACTTGTGGCACACATACATACATGCAGGTAAAACACTTATACACATAAGATAAATAAAATGAGAATGGAGTACTGTATAGTATGTTCTTTGGTAATACAGGCTCATTTATTGAACACCTAAACCCCAAAGCCCTTCTAACATGGTGCCAAAGCATCATATCCACTTTTCACCCTTGTGATCACAGAGCTGACTGGGAGCTCTGCCTTGGGACCACTGCCCTGCATCACAAAAGAGTAGCACTGTTTATCAGTAACACAAGAAAAGATCGAAAAGTCTGGGTTATTTGGTAAAGTGCTTGCTGTCCATAGATAAGGACTTGAGTTTGGATTCCCAGCACCCACTTAAAAAGCTAGGTATGGGGGGGCACACCATAATCCTGCCACTGAGAAGGCAGAGACAGGAGAGGCTCCCCAGAGCTCAATGGTCAGCTAGTCCTGCTCAATCAGTGAGCTGCAGCAGGTTCAGTGAAAGACTTTCTAACAATGATAAGGTGGAGGACCATGGAGATGGATCAGTGAGTAAACATGCTTGCCATGCAAGCCTGACAACCTACGTTCAGACCCACAGCACAGACTGGGTGGCACGCGTGCATCTGTAATTCTAGCACTCCTAATGTGCAGAGACAAGAGAAATTCCTAGAAGTTGGCGAGATGGCTAGCCTGGGGTTAGTGGCATAGTGACAAACAGCAAGACAGACCCTGCCTCAAATAAGGTGGAAGGCAAGGACCTGACCTCCACAAATGAGCTGTGTCTCATGCACCCAAACATGTGCACACATGCACATACACACACACACACACACACACACACACAAAATAAATACTTTTCCTTTAACTTGAACTATCTACCTTGACTGTTTTTACATTTCTATTGCCTTACAACTTTTCTTTCTTTTTAAAAAATATATGCTTATTCTTAGAATGTTTCATACATGTCTACAATGTATATTGATGCTATCCCTTCAATACTACCCCTTTCTAACTCTACCCCATCCCCCTCACACATTATACATGGATGCACACCCATACACCCATACACATTGCACACACGAAAATAAAATAAAATAAGAAAAGTCAAAATTTGAAGTGCTGTTCCTACTGATCACACATTGCTAAAGAGCCACTGCGCACGTGAAAACTTGTCAGTGAAATCTCCTGAGTAAAGGGCTGTGCGCTGTGCAGGTAACTTTGCCCAAGTCTTGTTCTTCCAGATCCACAAGAAGTGCTCTCTGTAGTCTTCTGCTCTCAGGAGAATGAACAGCATCCAGCTGATGCATAGGTCCATGCACACCCTAAAAAAAAAAAAAAGAGTGTTTTTTACTATCTGAATATAGTGCCAATTTGTTACACAGCATTAAGATAGCAATAGCTGACTAGCCCACTGCCAGAAAAACTACCTGTGTTCTGGGTGACATTTGTTCAGTGTTCCACTAAACTAATATTCTAAGGAATGCATATGAAGAAATGCTTCTCTAGGAAGCTGTGAAGCTAGTCCTGTGTCCTGTCCCCTACATGATTGCTCTTTCCTGTTTGAGGCACAGCCTCTGTTGTACATTCCAAGCAGTGGCTCATTTGTATGCCCAGCTGTAAGCTCCCTGAAGCAGGGACTTCACACATCAACTCACAGAGCCCAGTACACTCCCAGCGCTACAAGTAAGTGCTACACATAAATTCAGGATTTGAAACAAGCATAGCTATCTGAGCCTGTATTTCTAAAGAACATCTCTAGGTAGCCTTCTGTCTTCGGCATCCCTGAGTTATACGACTGACAGCCCTTCTTTCAGTAAGCTACATGTGGACCAGGAGCCTGTCCAGCATTTCCGTGTCCACTCTGGATTTCATGGCCTCTGTTTGTCCAGGCACTATTCTGTGCTCTTATGAAGGGCTCCTGTTTGATGTTTTGTGGAGATGACAAACAGGCAAGTCTGCACTCCAAGCGCTCCAGTATACCTGTGCCAAGTGAGATTGAAGGCTCAGAGTTGCTATGCATCAACCAAGATTACAGAATAAGAAAGCAGCTCAGACCTCAAACCCTGGGCCTGAGGCCCAGTACTACTGTCTCCTCCTGAGTCCATAGCATGAACCCCCTGCCTTCACTGGAAACCCCCAGAGAAGTTGATACATTCCAGGCTCCAGCTCCTAATTCACCAAGCATGGTCCTCTTCCTCCTAGACAACTCAGAAGGCTCCTCTAGCAAATTTGGGGCTTTCCTAGAGGGGGCCGTCTCTCCAGCAGCATCCTTTCACACCCCCTAGTGGTTATAGGGGAGCCCGGCATCCTGGAGGAGCTAGGAAACTCCCCTGGGCCTATAAAGTATGCCTGCTACACTAAGCACAGTCCTCTGGGAAAGCAATTTGGCAAAAAGTATCAAAAGCCATAAACACAGTCCTACTCTTTAACCCAGTAATTCCACTTCTGGGACTCTGTTCCAAGGTGATAATCCAAAAATAGGGGGAAAGTCTGAGCACACGGTGATGTCCGTTGCCCTGTTGTTTACAATAGCGAACACTGGTAAATACCTGGAGTGACCTAAACCAAAAGCATGGTCAGGCAAATTATGACATCATCCACATGATATGGCAGATGGCATCACTTGAAATGACAAAAAGCATCACACAGAGAAGAGCCTCTGGATGCTAGAATCAGAGAGACCAAGCTAGTCTTCATTGTTTGATTATTGTTGACAAGCTGCTTAAATTCTCTAAATCTGGTTCTCAATCTGTAAAATAAGGACTATGGCATCCACCTTCCAAATAGAAAATACGGGTAAGGGGCTGGAGAGCAGTCGGCGGTTAAGAGAGCCGACTGCTCTTACAGAGGACCCGGGTTCGATCCCCAGCACCCACATGGCGGCCAAGAACCATCTGAAACTCCAGTTCCAGGAGAACTCCAGTTCCAGGGGAATCCGACACCCTCTTCTGACCTCCGCGGCATTGCACGTCGCGAGTGCACAAACTTGCATGCAGACAATACATTCATACACATACAAAAATAAATAAAATTTTAAAAAAAAGAAAATACTGGGCAAGAAAACACGTTCTATGTAGCAGCTATGTAATTAAATATTACATTCCATTACATAATAAAATATTGCATATTATTATTGCTATTGCTGAAGTTTGAAAGTATGTTTCAACAGGGAAAATATATTTGAAACCACAATAAGAAAAAAAAAGACCAGAAGAGTGTAAATTCTGCTTGTCTTTATTGGAAAAAAAAAATACTAAGGAGGAAGGTTCAGGAAGACTGCCAAGGTCGGTGATACTTATTTTACCTAGCAAACACTTCTTGAGAAGGATGTGCTCAGAACGGAGCATACATTAGAGCTACAGAGGTTAAAGCAGCCTGCCACAGAACTCCCGGCCCCCAGATAACACAGCTTGGCCAGCAGGCAAATAAGAGGAAACTGGCTTCTGGTCACTGGAGTGGACTCCTGCCCACTGGTACATTTTCCCTGCCTGACAAGAGGGTCACTGTCCTGTTTGGGGCAATTTAATTTCATGATACTCTCCCAGCTTCACACTGTGTAATGGATGTGGAGAGTGGGGAGGGCTGAAGAGGCCCAGGGGACAGCCGCATCGGCTTCTACTGACCCCTACTCCCAGGCCTGCCATCCTGTGTAAGCGCCCTAGAAGCCATGGATCCTGCCGTCCTGTGCAAGTGCCCTAGAAGCCATGGATCCTGACGTCCTGTGTAAGCGCCCTAGAAGCCATGGATCCTGACATCCTGTGTAAGCGCCCTAGAAGCCATGGATTCTGACGTCCTGGGTAAGTGCCCTAGAAGCCATGGATCCCGCTGTCCTGCGTAAGTGCCCTAGAAGCCATGGATCCTGCCGTCCTGTGTAAGTGCCTTAGAAGCTAAGTCAGCACCATGGGACCCGGCTGACGCCATTTCGTTTTTCTCTCTGCATTAGAATTTTCCAGAGAGAATCTTAATTGTCAACTCAAATCATGTGATTTAGGAAGATTGCCCCGTGACTATCCAGCAATATAGATTGAGTCCTGCAAGCAGCTTCCGCCCTCCCCTAAACATGACAGACGTCATTACTGTATCCACAGCCTCTGGCCAGAAACATACCAGGATGGAGACAGGAAGGAAGCAGCTCCTACACTCCCACCCCACCCCACCCCTACATCATACCAGGATGGAGAGCGCAGGAATGAAGCAGTTCCTACACTCCCACCCCACCCCACCCCTACATCATACCAGGATGGAGAGTGCAGGAAGGAAGCAGTTCCTACACTCCCACCCCACCCCACCTCTACATCATACCAGGATGCAGAGTGCAGGAAGGAAGCAGTTCCTACACTCCCACCCCACCCCACCTCTACATCATACCAGGATGGAGAGTGCAGGAAGGAAGCAGTTCCTACACTCCCACCCCACCCCACCCCTAAGGGAAATCATCCATGCCCAGACCCAATCCAAATCCCTACTTTAGGGCAAGAGATTAGGGTTATGGGGTTCACAAATTACCCTGTTTTCTACTATTCCCATTTAACTTCTAGGGTTATAGATCTTTTATGTAAGATTTGGATAACCTTGGGTGGGGTGGGGTCTCTGATAATCCACATATTATTATAATGTCCACCTCACTCTCTGCCCCTTAAGACCTTTCTGTCCACCCTTGAGTGGTTATCATTGCTATATAACAAATATCTCCAGGCTTAGAGAAAAAGGAAGGAGAGAAGGAAGGAAGGAAGGAAGGAAGGAAGGAAGGAAGGAAGGAAGGAAGGAAGGAGGGAAGGAAGGATTACAAAATTATACCGATTACAAATTATGATGATTAATACTGATCTCAACTAGAAAGGATCTAGAATCACCTAGAAGACAAGCCTCTGGGTATCTGGGGCTGGAAATGATGACTCAGGGGTTAAGAGCACTGGCTGTTCTTAAAGATGGTCTGGGGTTTGGTTCCCAGCATCCATGTGGCAGCTAACAACTGTCTGTAACTCTGGTTCCAGGGGCTCTGATGCCCTCTTCTAGTCTCCCAGGCATTACCCAACACAGGCACTTACATGCAGGCAAAACACTCATACACATGAATAAAAATCAACACATCAGGGGCTGGAGAGATGGCCTAGCGGTTAAGAGTGCTCTTGCAGAGGACGCAGGTTCGATCCTCAGCACCCACATGGCAGCTGAGAACCGTCTGTAACTCCAATTCCAGGGGAATCTGACACCCTCTTCTGACCTCCACGGCACTGCATGACAGGGGTGCACAAATCTACATGCAGACAGTATATTCATACACATTAAATAAATAAATAAATAAATAAATAAAATTTTAAAAAATCAACACATCAAAAACTTTAAGTGGGCAACACCATTTCTTAGGTCAGGGTTCTGGACTTAGCATAAAGGAATCAAGCTGAGCGCAACTGTTCATCTCCCTCTGCCTTCTAACTGTGGGTGCAACATGACAGTCTGCTTGTGCTCCCGTCATGTGAGTTCACCATCAAGATGGACTGTAGCCAGGAACTGTGAGCCACAATAAATCCTTTCTCCCTTAAGTTGCTTTAGCCAGGAGATTTAATCACAGCAACAGGAAAATGAACTAAAAGACATATATGATTTTCTTTTTACACACATATATAGATCATTTTATTGTACCCTTGTATTTTGTGAGTCAGGAATCTTCAAAGGGTACATGGACCTGAAGATTCTATTCGTTATGTCTAAGGCCTCAGCTAGGAAGTTCTGGACTGGAGCTGATCTGAAGGCTGAGAGTCCTCTGAAGTCATATGTGGCAGGATGCGAGCCAGGCCTTTGGCAGTTGGCGGCAGGACCCCTCCACCTGGTCTCTCCCCAGCTGCTTAGGCTTTTTCCTGCCACAGGGGTTGGATCCCAAGAGAAGCTCTTTGAAAACAACAAAGCCTTGAAAGTCACATACAGTCTTTACTTCAGCTACAGTCACCACCCACCATTACTTTCACTTTTATTTTTATGTGTATGAGCGTTTTGCCTGCATGTATTTAGTATACTCATATCATGCAATGCCCATGGA
This sequence comes from Rhizomys pruinosus, assembly GCA_009823505.1. NCBI lineage: Eukaryota > Metazoa > Chordata > Mammalia > Rodentia > Spalacidae > Rhizomys > Rhizomys pruinosus. The sequence continues at coordinate 3,629,531 of VZQC01009894.1, forward strand.
AGCCAGAAGAGGGCATTGGATCCCATGGAACTGGAATTACAAATGGTTATAAGCTACCATGTAGGTGCTAGGAACTGAACCTGTGTCCTCTGCAAGAGCAGCCAGTGCTCCTAACAGTTGAGCCATCTCTCCAACCCCACCACCCACCCACCCTTTTAGGCTACATCATCAGACACACCTGTCTTGAGACTGTTGCTTCCCATGATTAGTGAACCCCTCCTTTCCTTCTCTCTCCTACAACTCCATTCTCAGGTTCTAGAATTCTACAACCTATTCCAAGGGAGCCAATTTAGAAACCCAAGTACCAATAGCACTGGCCACCTGGTCTCAAGAAGTGTCCACACATCAAGCTAGGGCATCCTCTGCCACCAGACTACGTTCCTTCCCCACACCTACTGCCATCTGAGAATGTCCAAATGACCTTTTGTATCAATACAAAGGTCTTAGTCCAAGGGCAAATTATCAAGTGCAAAATGTTTGTTCACATAGCCATGTTCATCAAGACAAAATAAAGCAAAACCTCTGATGTACCTGGCTGACCTCCTAGAATACACCAGACGTCCATGGAAGCTCAGACTTATACAACAAAGAGAAAAGTATCTATGAGGATGAAATAACATAAGCCCCAAGACTGGCTTTAGGGCATCATACCACCTTAGAGTCCCCCTGGATAGGTGTTTGACCCATTGTAAGAAACCCCAGTTGGCAATCATCCAAGCCTACAACAACAAACGTAAAACAGAAAATGTAGAAGTGACTTCCTTGCTTTCTATTAAAGATGTTTCTTTTATTAAAGGAACTTCCTTGAAGGATTTAAGTGTTGGTTTATAGATTGGCAGCAACTAAGAGGTAGAAAAATATAAAACAGAGGGTTGGGCTCCCAGCCAGTCAAAGATGAATCACAAACCAAGACAAACCTCTGAAGCTAAGCATCAGCATTGTAGAAGAGGGATTTGCTCTATGCACACACACACAGTTCAAATGACAAGCCAAGAGTCCATTCATTGCATAAAGTCAAGAATCCCTACAATGCAGAGTGGAGACTGCATTCCAGGCTTGCAGAGGACATGAATAAATGCACAGAATCAACAAGACAAGGATGGCATGTTTATGGGATGAGGAGACAGACATGCCTGGAGAAGAGGGTGTGTGTCAGGAAGCAGAGGAAAATGTTAAGCTGGCCAGGTAGGGTGGGGCCACGAGAGCAGGCTTTGAAAGCCAAGCCTAATTTTTCCATGATCAGAAAGGAGTTTTAAGAAGATTAATTTAGTAGAGGCATTTGAGGACAGGATGGAGACAGGGACAGCTGCTGGAGAGCTATCTCAGCCATGATCCCCTAGGACGAAGCAGGAAGAACTCAGGGTCGGTAACCACACAGACAGTCATCTCTAGATGACAGCGGTACACCCACTGTGCAGCTCTTGTCAGGCAGCCACAGCTGTCGTGAGCTCATGAGCGCAGGGGTCCTGTCATGTCCAGAACGTGCTATTTCACTCTACTCTTCCCTGACCCCTGCCTCTTACAATCTTTCCACCCTCCTTTATACAATGGTTCTCAGGCCTTGAGGATGAAAACCATCCCTTCTTGAATCTCAAGTTTCTCTTCAACTCTCTTACCTGCTTCTAAAAATCTGTTATTAGAGTAAGGAGTCAGGGAGGGTAAATTCAAGATCATTCAAAGCATAATTGAAAATTAATAGAACTAATAATTATCTAAACCTATGGGTCCTTAAGTTTCTGAGCGCAGGGTCATCATTCAAATTTGGACCCTTAAGCCTGGCGTGGCACATGCCTTTAATCCTAGCACTTGGGAGGCAAAGGCAGGCAGATCTCTGTGAGTTCAAGGCCAGCCTGGTCTACAGAGTGAGCTCCAGGCCAGCTGTGACTAAAGGGAGACCCTGTCTCAAAAATGCACCCCCAAAAAAAGTGAATCCTAAAGAGGCTATGTTCCAGTGGCACGCCAAATGATCAAGGCCACATTTTCAGGTGTTTCTCTGAACCTTCAGATTCTATAATCTATCCTTTGAAAATGCAACAATACCTCATTTTAATAACTTTTTATTGAAATATATCACCACAATTCAGTTTTTTTTCCTTTTTTTTGGTATTTTTGAGGCAGGGTCTCCCCTTTAGTACCAGCTGTCCTGGAGCTCGCTCTGTAGACCAGGCTGGCCTTGAACTCACAGAGATCCACTCACCTCTACCTCCCGAGTGCTGGGATTAAAGGCGCACGCCACCACGCCCAGCTCACCACAATTCAGATAAATAAAGATAATTCCTTTATTTCATTAATGGTTCTTGGGGCCTGCAAACAGGCAAGACTTTAAAGACATACATTACAATAAGGTGTGAAGGAGAGTTTCTCCCATTTTTTTTTTTT
>VZQC01009894.1:3633264-3652404 GCA_009823505.1 Rhizomys pruinosus
TAAATATTACTCCTTTTATCCTACATCCCAGTCTTTTTCTTTTAACCCTTGTTACCCTGTTCCCAGTTTATTAAAGCCACTGCATAAACTAGCTGCATATTTCTGAATGCAAGCTGAATATTAACTGCACAAATACTCCTTTTACTCTCTTCCAGCCACTGGATAAAGGAACGTTTTCTCTTAGGTTTAGTTTTCCAGAGTAGATACAGTTCAAACAGAAACTCTGAGGTCAACCACAAGGGGGTTTCATTTCTTACAATTGAACTGTTCCTATCCCAGCATTCCACCCCCCCAACCCCCACAAATCTCAAATAATAATACTGCAGATAGATGGCTAATGTCAACAGCAGCATGGTGTAGTGTAGAAATCAGGGCCTCCGGGGCGCGGCACCACCCTGGGCCAGGTTAACAGGAAGATTAGAGGTGGTTCATCAGAATCATTTGTAGTCAACAAGCCTCAAAAGAGAACCAACCGTCTCCCTCCTGGAAGAACAGACTTCCTGCTTCTGGAGACAGAGATAGAAGATAAGTGGTTTTGCAGACTCCCAGGGATGGACAGATGGTCTGATTTTTTGTCCATTAGAAGTGTACCTTACCTTCTCACACGCACTAGCATGTCAAAAAAATGTCCATCAAAAAGCAATAATAACTTCCTGCCTTTATTCCCATAGGACTCAACACATGAATATCATCTTGGTACTGAATTTGTCAAATCAAAGAGTTGAGGGGAAGCCCCTCCCACTCACTGTGCTGCGCTCATGACACTAACTCTTGACTCACTTGCGTTTTGCATCCTTCACGCTCTTCTACACATCTATATGCTCATAAAGTTGCCAAGTTTGGATTTGGGGTTTCGATGTGCACTTACTCTTAGGACACAAATGGGCCAAACAATTGGTATTGGTCTTTGTTCTTTTTGGTGTTCAGACATTTTCATTTTTGATTATTTTATTTTTTTTATTTTATGGGTTTGAGTGCATTGCCTTCATGTATGTAAGTGCACCCATGTCACGCAATGCCCACAGAGGTCAGAAGAGGGCATCAGATTCCCTGGAACTGGAGTTACAGGTGGTTGTTAGTTGCCATGTGGGTACTGGGAATTGAACCTGGGTCTTCTTCAAGAGCAGTCAGTGCTCTTAACCATTGAGCCATCTCTCCATGATATTTTAAGCATATTTTAAGCATGTGTTCATTCAGTTTAATGCCTCTCACGGCTTTGTAGTTCCCCACAGTATAAAGGTGCCAATGTGTATACAATCATTTCTCTATTGGCAAGTACATAAAGTGTTTGAACCTGTGATTAATGTGCTTGAGATGCCTCTTACTCTAGGGTGGATACATGCAAGGGGACTTCCAGGGTCAAAGGTTATGCGTATGTTTAGATTACATAAACTAGCCAAACTGCTGACCAAAGACATTTTTTTTTTTTTTGTCTTTTCGAGACAGGGTCTCCCTGTAGCCCCAGCTGACCTGGAACTCACTCTGTAGACCAGGCTGACCTCGAACTCACAAAGATCTGCCTGCTTCTGCCTCCCAAGTGCTAGGATTAAAGGCGTGCGCCACCACGCCTAGCAACTTCTGCCATATCAATAGTCTATAAGCTCTCTCATTCCTTCACGTTTTTTTCTGATAAGAAGTGTAGATGACCTGCAGACTGCGACACTTTACATTATTGAATGCATAATATTTACTTGACCTGAGTCACCTCCTGGGCTTCATTTATTGCAGAGGAAATTGACCTCCACTACTTAAGGTCCATGGACATGAACTCAAAGCCCTGGTCCCTCAGGACCAACCTCTTTCATTACTGATAGTGGGGTTCCTAGTTCCTTTCATGAACAGTACCTCTGCTTCTTCAAGAGTCATAATACCCAGGACCCACCGCCCGGAAATGTTGAGACACAGAGCCATAGTGGTGCACAGGGACCAGGGGGTATCCAAAGAGATATACAACTTGGAGGGGAGGGATACCCATAACACTCCAGAACTGAGATGGAGAGGAATGAATACAATATTTTTAAATCCAAATTAATACTTAAAAGAGGCAGGATTGGCATTGCTGGGTTTTTGATTTGTCCCAGGTTTTCATAGGATTCATCACATCCCCAAGCAACAGTTATTCTAAGTAGCTCTGGGAGACTTTTAGACACACACATATCTTAAAATCCCTGCCAGGTTGTCTTCAGAGAAACCACCAACCCTCTAAGAGACTTAGGTTTGTTATTTATGAGCTTGGGGAAGTAAAGGCACTAGAGAAGAAATTAAAGAGTAGGTTTTAATATGCACTTATCAGTCCTCACCACCTATACTAATACTAACAGTAGTGCTAATATTAGACACCAAGGTCAGCACTGCTGGACGCCGCTCTCTTCTGTCACATGTGAGCGTATTCAGTCTCTTACCTTCATCCTGGTACCAAGTAATCAGTCACTCTGTGTGTGTGTGTGTGTGTGCGCGCGCGCGCGCGCTCGCGCGCGCATGCTCACAATGTGCATATGAGTGTGCACTAAGTGTCTTTGTCAATCATTTTTGCACCATTTTGGGGGGCGGTGTTTTTGAAACAGGGTCTCCCTGTAGCCCCAGCTGCCCTGGAACTCACTATGTAGACCATGCTGGCCTCGCTCTTACTTGCCTCTGCCTCTCAAGTGCTGGGGTCACAGTGTGTGCCATCACATCCAGCGCCACCTTGTTTTTTCACATACGGTCTCTCACGGACACTCGTGGGTTCAGCTAGACCTGCTTTGAGACCCCAGAGGTCGTCCTGTTTCTCTGCCTTTATGGGATTACAGGCATATGCTGCTGCATTTGGCTTTTTACATGGGAATTCCAACTCAGGTCCTCATGCTTAAACAGCAAGCTCTTTACCAACCTAGCCATCTCCCCAGCAGCCACCACCACCACCAATAGTCACTTTACAAATTCAAGATTGCTAAAAGAAGGGGATAGACATTTACCTGTTGAAAATACAATGAATACTTTCAAGCATTATCTTAGTTAAATCAGTGTGATTTAGAAGAGAAAACGAGGAGTGAGACCGTCCCCAGGCACAGCTCAGGTCTACTGTCTTTAGCAAATCATTACATGTCTGCCTGAGCACAGGACACACATGCTTCTCTCTCCAGAAGTCGATCCTCTCTGCCCATTCATCTGCCCACGGCCTGTCCCTTTCCGCATCTCCCTCCACCAGATGACACTCTTTATCCTCCTTTACAAGACAGACAACAGAGCAATGTAATTCCCTTCCACTCACTGCACGGGGGTCCACCTGCAGCCCAGCCTCCTTCCCTAGGCCTTTCTACCCTGTCTCTCTATGCAGTGTGCCCAGCAGCCTGAGGCAGGTCAAGCCATGTAGAATGCAACCCCTTAGCTCTATACCTCCTCTGTCCAGGGTGAAGGCCTGGATGTTGTAGGAGAGACAGGAAGCCCTGGGAAGAAGGCCAGCTGGCCAAACCAGCCCAGACCCTGGAGATACGACTTCTGGGGAGAAAGAAAGAGAAGGCTAGAGGAAGCCCCTTCTCAGAATGTTACACCATCAGAAGGTTTTGTTCTCAAACTCTGCCCTGCCGTCTCTCCTAGCTTACCTCCCTCAAGGAAGTCTATCTACTTCTGTCACCACTGGGAGAATCAAATCTGGTGTATCCATGAATTCACAAGTCACCTTGCTGTCCCCACTTGGCAGGCAGAGAGTGCAGTGGGGAGGATTAGGAATCAATAACTTCATTTTCCCATCCCGCACCCCCTCCTTCCTGTCCATTTACCACACAGGGACAGGAACCTATGTTCACACCAAATGTCATTTGTCCCACCTGCCAGAACATCTTAGCACTGATATGCCCTCTAGTGGATTTCTATAAACAACAAAAGCACACACATGTGGAGTCACGCCCACACTAAACTGTTCAATTATCTCCAGCTATGTCCACAGACCCTGATGCCAACGCAATGCCATTCAAGGAAGGCTGTCACCAGCCTGAGCTGCCAGCTCAGAATTAGCCACAGAATTGCAGAGCACCACTTCCAGGCCCTGACCAGTGGCCTCAGGTATCTAGGGTCATCACCATTAACAAGAATGCCACCTGAGACCTGGCTACAGTGGCCCAAGCCAAAGTGGAACCCTCCCCACTCTCTTCTCCCAAGCTTATCTATCTAGAGAACCTGACCTACAAAGTTGAGCACTGGCACCTTCCTCCGTCATTACCCGTTCAGTACAGTTGGAAGAGCCAGGTTTCCATTTGTGAATGAGTGAGCTTATTAAGTATATAACAATCCAAAGTAAAAGAATACATACCAAGTGATAGCTCATTGATGACAGATGATAGATGATAGATAAACAGATAGATGATAGATAGATAATTGATTAGATAGATAGATGATTGATTAGATAGGTAGATGCATAGACACATAGATATAGATAGATATAGAGATAGAGATAGATACATACATAGGTACATAGATAGATACATATATAGGTACATAGATAGATACAGACATACATAGGTACATAGATACAGAGATAGATACATACATACATACATAGGTACATAGATAGATACATACATACATACATACATAGGTACATAGATAGATACATACATACATAGGTACATAGATAGAGAGATAAATAGATAGATACATACATACATAGGTAAATAGATAGATAGATAGATAGATAGATACATACATACATACATACATACATACATACATACATAGCAAAATATCATCAAATCAGGTGCTCAGAACACCCAGCAGAAACTGACCGGGGAAGGCCTGAGGAAAAGGTTAGCCAGAGTTCCCGATGGAGAGAGTCCCAGACAGAACAATGCCCCCTTGGATGAGGCTTCCAAGTAAAAAAGCAAATAGCCAACAGAGAGATGGCATCATCGAATTGGATACTTACAACATCCAGCAGAAACCAACTGGAGAGGCCGAGGCAGTCAGCTGGAGGTCCGAACGGGCTGTCTTTCTAGGATGAGCTTCCATTCCTGTGGTGGAACTCCACCTTCTCCCACTCAATGCAGGCACTTTTCTATCACACGATAAACATTTCTGTTCAAAATGCTTACCTTCTACCTCTTCTCAAGGGCACGATGTTTTTACTCCTAGGCTGTCTTGATGTTCTCTACTCAGTCACAGAATTAGGGGAACCAGCCCATCCCCAAGACATGGGGTCTTGGAGGACACTTGACATGAGCATGCTTGGGTCTGAAGTGAGGGCGAGGGCAGCCCACCTTCCAGAACCACCTTCTCAGTGAGCTCAAGCAGCACATGACAGTTCACAGAATAACGTATATTATAGTACCAGCAGCTCTTGCCACCCAGGGTTGCTCTTTCAGAGTTCCTATGGCTCCCTGTATTGTCTCTCTCAGGGCTTCTCATCCTCCACATCACTGATGTTCCCGACCAGCTAATTCTTTGCACCATAGGGTCACCTGCACGCTCTAGGATGCAGAGCAGCATTCCTGGCCTTTACTCACCAGAGGCTAGAGCACTCGTTGTTTTTCCTGGTTTTCCTATCATTATTTCATTTGTGTGTCTATCTGTCTGTCTGTCTGTGTGCACGTGTGCTGTATACACAAGTGTTTATGAGGCTCCTTGTGCCCTCTGAGGCCAGAGGAGGAAGTATTCTGATCTGTCACTCTCTATCTTATTCTCTTGAGAATAAACTGAAATCTAAGCTGGCAGCCCACAAACCCAAGCAATCCTCCTGTCTCCAACCCCACCAAGTCACAGTGCTGGGATCACAGCTTGTGTGGCCATGCCTGGATTTTCATGTGGGTGCTGGGAATTCACACTTAGGTCCTCATGGTTACACAGCAAGTGCTCTTACATGGTGAGCCATCTTGCCAGCCTTGCATGCTTCCATTTGTGACAACCAAAACTGTCTCCAGACATGCCCAAGATTTCCCTGGGGCAGAGGAGGCAAAATCATGCCCAACTGGGACCCACAGTTCTCTCTGCTGAAGTCACTGTGGATCAGAGGTGGTGCCTGACAAGCAGGAAGTCCTTCCCTATCTGTGTGATTGGTGAATGGCCTATCCTGTCTTTGGTCTAGAAGGCTTTTAGGCTTCAGTATTCTGTCCAAGTGGGAATGATCTTACTAGTGACTCCCCGGAAGGAGGAAGCATTTGCCTGTATGGGGGATGTGCAGCCAAGGACGTTACTACATCAAGACATGGCCTATTTCCCATCTCTGTCATCCTAAGAGAGTCCCCATGAGTCCCCCAGAGACCTCTCTGTACACCAGGTACAATGCCTACACAGGCACCCCTAAGGGAGAGACACACCCTCATATTGCAGATGAGGAAAATTGGGCGTGGGAAGGCCAGTTGTTTGCCAAGGAGCCATGGCCAAGTCTCCATGTGGCCCATGACTCTCAGAAATGGATCACCAAGACATTAAACAACACTCTAGCAACAAACTTTCCACAGGTGTGAAATCAGGAAAGATCTAGAGTTAACTTCAATTTTAACCTGTTAGCTGACTTCAGGGCACTGAATTCAGGGTGGCCTAGACTCGGTGTTTCTTTGGTACAGTCCCTTAGTAAGTGCTTCATGGACATTTTCTCCCCCGAGAACTTGTCACACACACCTCCAGATGATAGGAGGCCTGCCCCTAGCAGGACATAGAGGGCAGAGCCCAGGACGAGCCACGAAGGAGCCAGGCCTGTCTCGTGACTGACCTCTGCAAGTCCTTTCCCTCTCTGGCCCTCAGCTCCCTTGTGTGCCCACGGAAACGTGGAGCCCAGCCTCTGGCCTGTCCTGAGATGTGCAAAGTGAGTGGTCCTCTAGAACTTCAGATCAACTCACCTGGAGAGTTTCCCTCCCCAAAGCTGATCCCCTCCAGGCTGGCTTTGACTGGTGTATTAGTCACTTTTCTGTTGCTGTGATAAAGCACCATGACCAAGGAACTTATAAAAGGAAGAGTTTATTTGAGCTTATGATTGCCGGTTCCAGGGAATTAGAGTCCATTGTGGCGGGAGGCATGGCAGCTGTATCTGGAGCAGGAAGCCGAGGGTCACATCTCGCAAAGAGCACAGGAAGCAGAGAGAGCAACTGTAGACCACGAGGCTTGTTAAAACTCACTAAGCCTGCCCCCAACAACGCACTTCCTCCAGCATGGCCACACCTTCTAAGACCTCCAAAAACAGTGCCACCAACTGGAGACAAATGTCTGAATACCTAGAGCCTATGGGGGACACTCATTCAAACCACCACAACTGGTAACCTTCTTCTTCTCAGAACCATAGCGATGGGCATAGGATGGGCCCTGAGCCAGGCTGAGGAAAATCTCCCCCTCTCTGTATTCATTGCATTGGAGAAACCACACTCTAAGCCTGATTTCTTACCCAGCTTGGCTCCAGGAAAAATATACCAACTTCCAAAGTATAGGAGAGACAAGATTGTGAGACTTCAAATGTTCAAACCTCTGTGTTGGCTTTGCCTCTACTGCCTCTTCTTGCTCTGGAGAGATGAGCTTGGTGGTCGGTGGTGGTCGGTGGGGAGGGCTGTGGGCATCAGAGGGAAGGGAAGTTGCAGAGGGAAGGACAAGGGAGACTTAGCAGGGTAACGCAGGCTGGGGTATGCAAACAGTCCCAACTTATGTGTTGGAGGGAGAGAGCTGCTCTCTGTTCTCTCCCAGGCATACTTTGACCATCCATGCTGAGAGTCCAGAGCCCAGCCCAGGCCCAGTGAAAAGACCACAGGCAAACCAGGCTGTCTTAGTCAACTGAAGCTGCTATAACAAAGCACCATAGACTGGTACTTATCAACAACAAAAATGTACTTTTTACAGTTCTGGAAGCTGGGGGTTTGAGATTAAGGCACCAGTAGATCCAGAGTTTATTGAGGTCCCTTTCCTCCTTGAAGGCTGTGTTCTCACTGTACCTCATGTGCTAGAAGGAAGGGGTGCAGTGTCCCTTTGATGCCTCTTTTATAAAAGCACAAATCCCGCCGGGAGTGGTGGCACACGCCTTTAATCCTAGCACTTGGGAGGCAGAGGCAGGAGGATCTTTGTGAGTTCAAGGCCAGCCTGGTCTACAGAGCGAGTTCCAGGACAGCTGAGGCTACAGGGAGACCCTGTCTCAAAAAGTCCAAAAAAAAAAAAGCACAAATCCCATCATGAGGGCTCTCATCAATGACATAATCCCCTCTCAGAGGTCTGATACCTAATACCTCCATTCAGGGATTAGAAATTCATCCTATGAATCCTGTGGGGGCACAAAGGTTCCCTCCCCAGGGTACACACTGCATTACTATGCAGAAGAGTGTAGGTACAGTCCTCAGCCCTGCCAGGTTAGACAAAACCCCTGAGACACCATGTCTTCTGCAAGGTATCCCCTCCCCCAACAAGACCCAGACAAGGACCCAGCTGGGACTGTCTTCACAGCACGTTTGATGCCCTGGAAGGCTATGGAGGTGAAGGATGAAGAATGAGGACACGGAAGTGCCTGAGGCAAGCATGGCAGTATAGACCTGTGATCTCAGTGCTCAGGAAGTTGAGGCAACGATATCGCACATTGGAGCTAGAATCCCTCAGCCTGAATGTAGGCTTCTCCACTGAAGTCCTGTGTGATCTTGGATGTGTTATCAAACATCCTTTGGTTTACTCTGTGAGTCAATACATGGAAGATATCTAAGACTGGGAGCAGATAGGTGGCTGAGCAGGTAAGAGCACATACTACTCTTACAGAGGACATGAGTTCAATTCCCACTACCCAGGTCAAGCAGCTCACAACCACCTGTAACTCCAGCTTGAGGGGGTCGGACAGGCTCCCCTGGCCCCCACAGGTTCCCCACTCAGCAGTGCACAAATCCACACACAGATACACATGTATACACAATTTAAAACTTTTAAAAATAATTTTTTAAAGATATAAAGGGTCACCAGCCCAGGGCTAAGACAGACTGTCTTCCTCTCTCAAACAGACAGTCCTCCTCCCCAGGCTCAGCCAGAGCAGACAGAGGCAAGAGAGACAGAGGAAGCTGAGAGTTGAGAAGACAGCCAAAGGATTGTGGTGGTTGGTCTTCTTTGCCAACTTGACAGACTTAAAGTCACCAAGAAGACACGTCTGGGCTTGTCTATGAAACATTTCCAAAGAGTCTTAACTGAGGAGGGAGATTCACCTTGAATGTGGGCCGCACCATCCCATGTGCTAGGGACCCAGATCGAATAAAATCTGGGCGAGGGGAGGAAGGACGCGAGGACCAGCTCTCACTTCCCTCTGCTTCCTGACAAGAGACGATGTGGGCAAACAGCAGCTACAAGCTCCGACCACAGGGAGCTGCCCTCTGTTGTTCCTTCCACATCACGATGGACCAGGTCCCTTTATTGTATAGGTATCTCCTCTTACATGATGCACTCCCTCCTGGATGGAGGAAAGGTGACTAATAACACTCAGAACGTTAACAAAACAAGACTGAGGAAGCTCAGGATGTTACAAGATTCACAAGACTCCCTCCCTAAAGTTACAGAACCATGAATAATTTCTGGGAAGAAGACTCTCTGGCAGAGCTGCCTGCAAATAGAGCTTACATTCTCATAAGTAACCCCAATAAGCTAGACTTGGGTAGAATTGTGTCTCTGGTCTGACCTGGCGTGCTGAGAGTTCAATAAATGTTTGTTTGTGTCATACAGCATCCTTCAAGCCATAAGGTGAAATAGACCCTTCCTGTGTAAATTGCTTCACAACAGGTATTCGGTCACACTGATGAACAAAGGCACTAAGTGATTCAAGGGCTAGCAAGGCCCCAACGTCACGACGATCACTGTAGGAAATGAGGTACAACTATCAAAGTCCAGGAAATTCTCTGCCCTTTCTATACTGTGCTGGCTGAAACCACAGGTCACCACTTAGTACAGACTAGACACACCATGAAAACCAGAATTAATGAGAGGCAGCCCATGACCAGAACTATCATTAACAAGGCCACACTATCCTTTCCTGAGCCCACCCAACTCCTTAACGGCTTCTGTCTTTCCTTGTCTACCTCTTGGCAAGTCCCACTGTTGGAATATACTTGAGCTCTGAGCAATGCACAGATGACTCTTGAACCCGGTGTCTCCCCCTCCGGGGGCCTACCTCCCCTTCCAGGCAGTCCCCACATCCTACACGCAGACTGAACCATGGCCCTGGACACAGCAAGGCTTACTGATTAAGGGATCAGGTTGTGGCAAAGAAGTGGCTTAAGCAAACACAGATAAACGCACCTGTAGTGGAGTATGTGTGCCACCTGGCTTCCTGCTCCTGGCACCTGCCGTGCCCCGCCCCCATCTGGACACTGGGGAGAGAGAAGTCCAGGCTAATCCTGCCAGAGAGATTCCGGGAAGTATACTTTAAGGTGATCCTGGGGCTTACTTAGCCTTTAACGGCACGAGAGGACCATTCCAAGACAAGACAATACGGAGGGTGGGAAGAGTGATGACTCCTCTACAGACAGCACAGGGATTTCTAGGTACGCCCATGAGAGGGAAACATGTTCTTTCCCTCCAGGAATTCCCATTCTAAAGAGGAACACCCCGAGTTCATCTTCAGCTGCCAAAAGAAGGCAACAATCTTGAAAGCAGGAGGCCGGAGCTGGGCATAGTAGTACCAGTTATCCTAGCACGCTGAAGGCTGAGGCAAATTCAAGATCAGCCTGGGCTACATGGTGAGTGGGATGCTATCCTGGGCTAAATAGTGAGAGACATACACACAAAGACTAGAAGGCCCAATGTCTCTCCAAGCTCTAATCTGTTCATAGCTCCGCCTTGTGCCTAGTCAAAGGACATAGTCAAAGGACACAAGGACAGAGCCCATATTAACTTGTTTTATTTTGTTATCCTACTGTTCAAGAATTAAATACCTTGCATTAGTTCCTTTTCTTTTTGCTGTGGCAAAATACCTAGGAAAGAGACTTAAGGAAAGAAGAGTTCGTTTGGGCTCACAGTTTGATGCTATTGCCCATGATGACAGACAGGGAAGTCAAGGCGTGAGACAGCTAGTCACATTGCATTTGCAATCAGGAAGCTGAGAGAGATGCATGCTGGTGCTGAGCTCACCTTCTCCTTTTCACACAGTCCGGGACCCAGGCCCATGGGATGAATGATGCTGCCCACATTTATGGTGGATCTTCTATATCAGTTTCCCCAGATCTAGAAACTTCTCCACAACATGCCCAGAAGTTTGTCTCATACATGCCTCTTGGTCTGCCAAATTTACAATCAATATTAACCATCACTCATCTCAACAACAAAGGTTCAGTATCTCTTTCTCTCTCTTTTTTTGATATTTTTGAGACAGGGTCTTCCTTTAGTCCCAGCTGGCCTGGAGCTCACTCTGTAGACCAGGTTGGCCTTGAACTCACAGAGCTCCACCTGCCTCTGCCCTTGAACTCACAGAGATCCACCTGCCTCTGCCTTCCGAGTGCTGGGAATAAAGGCGTGCACCACCACACCTGACCAGTATCTCTTTCTTACCCCAACTACAACTTTCCCAAGAAGCCTGAGAATTTAGTACAGACAGCAAATCTTGCTGACAAATATAGATCAGGTTGTAGCAAGAAGGGGCCGAATCCTAGTCTGTAAGCAAAGAAGCCCTAGACTTTGGTGAGTCCATCAGCACCATTCTCCCTGCCCTGTGGTGCGAACATATCACACTGAGATGTTCCTATTGGTCTACGTCCCTGACCACATCACTGAGATTCCCAGAGTGGCCATCCAGACAATTCTTTAGGGTTCTCGTTTTCTCTCCAACCGGTGCTACCTAGAACCAGTCACAGGGTGGAAACAGCCAGTCAGATGTCTCTCCAGCAGTACCAGCCACAAGTACTGCTGAACCAGTCTTCGCTGGGTACCTTGAAGGCATCTGATGACCCGGGACCTCGGGCAAGACTCTGCTTCCTTGAAATCACTTTATTTTAGAGTGTTTTTGACCTAGCTGACCATGGGAATTTGGTTAGAATCACTTTGGTTTAAATGAGGCCAACAGAAGAGGACATGGCTGTTTTCCCTCTCAGAGAACCATCGACACTCCGAAAATTGATTCCTCAACTCAGCAATCAGTTTTGCATGCGGAGGAACCAGTTCTTGAAGATTTCTTGCCCTGGAACAATGACTGTCCGCTTGCTTATATGTTTACAGATTCAGGAAGGGACTTCCAAGTGACCATCCTCTAAATAACGTTATTGCGATTTTCAGTAGCCTATTCCTGTAAGTCCCCCCTCCCAGCTAACACCCCTAGCCCTGCCCTTATTCCAGCCCAGTTTTCCAGACTCTTTTAATATCAATTCAAATTTTATTTCCACTCATTGTCCTACCTGTCACTACCTTTGTCAGGAGCTCTGACTTTCCTGGGTCTCCATAGCACAGAACTCCAGGCACTGTGGCTTGACAACAGAAATGGATGTTCTCACAGTTATCAATTCAAATTTTATTTCCACTCATTGTCCTACCTGCCACTACCTTTGTCAGGAGCTCTGACTTTCCTGGGTCTCCATAGCACAGAACTCCAGGCACTGTGGCTTGACAACAGAAATGGATGTTCTCACAGTTTCTGGAGGCCACAAGCCCAAGCTCTGGAGGTCAGGAGGGTTGGATTCACCAGAGTCCTCTCTCCTTGGCTTGTAAATGGATCTCTTCTTCCTGTGTCTTCATGTATGCCTCTATCCCAATCTCTTCTTTTTATTACATGTATTTAATTACTTCATGTGTGTATGGATGCGTGAGGACATGCCATAGCACACGCATGTGGAGGTCAGAGGGTGACCTGCCGGAGTCATTTCTCTCCTTCCACTGCGGGAAGAACAGAAGTCATCAGGTTTGGGGTCAAGTACCTTCCCCTGTTGAGCCACCTCACCAGCCCCAACCATTATTTTCATATAAGGACTAGTTAGTTATATTAGATTAGTGCTTACCATGGGACTTCATTTTGCCAAATTGGTACATTGAAGTTCTTATCTCCAAATAGTCATCCTTTAAGGTCCTGGGGGTGAAGACTTCAAGTTAGGATTCTACAGCAGGGGTGGGGGCAGGGAGATATTTGTGCCCAGAATGTGGTAGAGATCAGTAACCTTTTTTAATGAATCTCTTGGAATGTGCACTCCTTCGAATCCTAGGTGTAATCCTCCTCCACTGCCTAGATCATGTTCTCCTGCAGGGCTTCTCTCTTCTGTAAAACAGGCTCTAGGATTGGGCCTTGGTCAGCCGTCTTCATAAGAAAACTCACTTATCTGGCTACTTGCAGTGTGTCCTCTAAGATACCTACTCGATCCTTCCCAGCTTCAGCAGCCTTCTGTGATCCTCACAGGGCAACCCCCATCTCGCCGGGTTCTTTTCTTTAAATTTATTTATTTTTATTTTATGTGAGTGTTTTGCCTACGTGTGTGTGTGTGTGTGTGTGTGTGTGTGTGTGTGTGCATCTGTGTCATGCAATGCCTGAGGAGGACAGAAGAGGGCATCAGATCCCCTAGAACTGGAGTTATGGACAGTAGTTAGGACTATGTGGGTGCTGGGAACAAAACCCAGGTCCTCTGTCAGAGCATCCAGTGCTCTTAACTGTTGAGCCATCTCTCCAGCCTCCCCCCTACACCAGAGTTCTTCAGATTCTGGCTGAGACCTCTGTATGAAACCCCTTTGCAAATTCTCAAGAGCTCCTACAAATGTTAAATGTCACTCTTTCAGCTATTTTGTAACACGCTACTTCCAGTTACTATGGCTTCATAATAAATCACCCTCAAAATTTACTGTCTTCACTTGATCTTAGCCAAAAAGCTGAGGAGCAATAAAACCAGTTGTCTTTAAAAATAATAACAGAGGGCAAAGTATTTAATGTGCACAAAGCCCTGGGTAGACACACACATACACACACACACACACACACACACACACACACACGCACACACACACACAACCTATAATGGTGTTTATTTTGCTCACAAATGTGCAGTGAGTCAGAACTTGGCAAGGGTTTTGTCTCTACTCCATTCAGCATCTGCTGAAGCAGCTCCCAGGCTGGGGTCTGGACATGTAGGAGGGCTACTCACAGGTCTGACAATTGATGTTGGATATCAGCTAAGACTTTAGAGGGCTATTGGCCACACACTCACATATGTCCTCTCCGTGTGGCTTGAGCTTCCTTACAACATGACCTATGGAATCCCCAAGATGGAGCACACCAAGAGGAAAGAGCCAGGGACAGCCATATTCCCTTTCAGGACCTGCCTAAGCATTGCTTCATCTATATTCTATTAATTAAACAGCTGTAATGGGTAGAGGAAGTAGACTCTGCTTTTTAAAAGTTCTAGAAGAATATGTTCCCCACCCAAAAAAATATTGCTCTGGTCATTGTGAAAGCAAGGCTATTTGCTCTGGTACCTGGTGCATTTGTTGAGTGAGTGAGACTTTCCTTACTTCTTTCAGGGTTGTACAAGCCTCCATTATAAGACTCCCTTAGCTCAACCTCAAGAAGTAGATCTACCCTAACTTCTTTCCTCAATCAAATCAATCTTTCCCACTCTACCATGGCCCTTTTGCATGAAAAAGATAAAGTTCTTAACCTTAGTTCAGGTGGAGACTCTTCTCACGTTGGAAAAATGCTACCCTTCTTTTACTATGATGGCATCCAAGAGGTGTACCCCTAAGAATGCAGAAAGAGGGGAGGCCAGGCTGGGGGTGGGAATTGGTGAGCTTTCTGTGCTTGACCTCACAGCTTAAGGCCACCTGGCTATGCAGAAGCAACACCTTTTTTCTCCACCCTTACTACTCTACCCTGCCCTGCCCTGCCATGCCCTTCACTGTGGCTAACCATTGGTGATGGAGATGTCCCTTCAGCTCACCAACATTCTGGCCTGAATTAGCCATGTAGGGACCCTGCATCAGGAGCTCACAGTCTTCCCCCTAATTTCTTTCCAAAGACTGTTCAAGAGACCTGAGCAATTCTGCAGAGTTCCCAAAGACCACTTAATTGTTAAATCCTCGATAAATCACTTATTTCACTGCAGGAACCATCCAAAGAACATTAACCTTCTTCCCCCAAACCATGTTGTTTTCCACATACCCCTTCTGATTCATCTGTGTTTGTTCTCTGACTCATTGGGTCTGTGTCGTCTTTAATTATATCCTGTGACAATGACAAAACATCAGCCTCTTTATTTTTTTATTATGGTCCTGCTGGTCAGGGGTTCCAGCTTACATCACAGAGTTCAAAATGGAGCCATTGTCAGAATCCACTCACTGATCTATGTCACCATCACAAACAGACACAAGCACTCACATATACATTCACCCACCCACATGTACATACACCCACATGTTCTCTCTCTCTCTCTCTCTCTCTCTCTCTCTCTCTCTCTCTCTTTCTCTCCATTCATTGAGTTCTCATCACTTCAAGACAGCCCCAAATTCCTTATCCTGACTGACGGCCAGCTGTGAAGTCTGAGCTGCCTGGGTCTCCTGATTTGCCTCTTGATGTTCCCCACTTCACATGTACACAGGCCGGGCTTTGTGGTTCTTCCAAAGGGCCATGTTGTCCCTTATCACAGCTCTGCCTCTGACTATTCCTATGCAGAACCTCCTTTCTCATCATCCTCAGACTTCAGCACATAACTTAGACAACAGTTTCCAGGGAAGCACCCCTCTACTTTCAGATGACATGCAGTGTCTCTGCCTCACCCTCTCTTCACACCCCACATTTCTCTCTCATAACTCTCAGTTGGAGTTGCTGTAAATTCTTAGTCAGTGACTGACTGTCTCCTCAACTTCCACCATTGCTTGTGAGCTCAGCAATGATATGAGTGTGTGTTCATCTGAGCAGGGTGGGGGACTGGATGCTGTGGTTTGAACATGACTTCTTCCCTCTGAAGTGCATGTTCAAGCTTGATCCTCATGGAGAGGTACTGAGAGGATGAAGATTTGATCCTGATAGTGTTTAGTGGTGGCGCCTTTTGGAGGTGAATAAGGTTAGTTAAGACCATGAGCTCCCATAATTGACTACTGGGAGCATCAATAAAAAGAGGAAGAGAGGCCAGAATATTCACCCATACACATACATGTCCCCTCTCTCTTGTCATGTGACGCCCTTCACACCCTTAGGACACTGCCAACAAGAAGGTTATCACTAGATGTGGCCACCTTGCATCTCCAGAGCCACAAGCAAGACAAACCTCTTTGCTTTTTAATTTGCCTAACCTGTGTGTGCTGGTATATTCTTAGCAACAGAAAACAGATTAAGGGATTATCTTACTCTGTGCTACCATAAACAGACTACCTTAGGTTTGGTAATTTACAAAGAATATAGCTCTGCACTCGGGAGGCAGAGGCAGGCAGATCTTTGTGAGTTCAAGGCCAGCCTGGTCTACAGAGCAAGTTCCAGGACAGCTGGGGCTACAGGGAAACCCTGTCTCGAAAAGACAAAAAAAGAATATAGCTCCGTTTCTCACAGTTCTGGAAGCTGGGAGGCTCAAGATCAGGGTGCTAGCCCATTTGGTATTTGATAAGGGTCCAGTTACCATTTTCCTGATGCCCCCTTGAAGGCTATGTCCTGCAGAGGAGAGGAGCGCTGTTCCTCACATGATAATAGAATACATAAACAAAAGATGGGACAGAAAAGGGTCCGGACTCAGTTCATAAAGAACCCCTTCTACAATAATGGCATTAGTCTATTGATGAGGGCGGACCCCTCATACTCTCACCAAAACACGCTGGGCTTCCTCTCTCAGCACTGTTGCCTAGGCAATTAAATTTCTAACAGATGCTTTTAGGAGGACACATTCCAATATAGCAATGGCCTCTCTCCTTTATTTGAACACTACCAACACACTTACCAATGTCCGACTCTGTCCTAGGAACGACCAAACATAGTGAAGGACTAGACAGTGCAGAAAAGAAAGAGCACCAATGAAGGAGTGCCGTGAGGAAAGAAAGGGAAATGGAGAAAGGATGTACACAGGACACCTGCTTCTCAACACAGCATCGAGCTGCGTGCCACATCTCAGAGAGTCAACTTACCTGTTAATATCATTTTTATTTTTTTTTTAATTTTTTATTTATTTCTGTATGTGTATGAATGTACTGTCTGCATGCAAGTCTGTGCACCCGTGTCGTGCAATGCCGCGGAGGTCAGAAGAGGGTCTCGGATTCCCCTGGAGCTGGAGTTCTCCTGGAACTGGAGTTTCAGACGGCTCTCGGCCGCCATGTGGGTGCTGGGGATCGAACCCGGGTCCTCTGCAAGAGCGTCGGTGCTCCTAACCTCTAGGCCATCGCTCCAGCCCCATCATTTTTAAAGTATTTTTAGATTGAAGATTTATGATGGAGTCATATGAAGTGCCTGATTGATTTTTCTGTTTGTTCATTGGTTTGTTTGTTTGTTTGGTTGGTTGGTTGGTTGGTTGGTTGGTTGGTTTTGAGAGAGGGTCTCACCCTATAGGCTGGCCTAGAACTTGTGTCCTCCTGCCCCAGCCTCCTAAGTGCTGGAATGTCCCCATGTCCAGCCCTACATGGATTTTTTTTGTCTTTTTGAGACAGGGTCTCCCTTTAGTCCCAGCTGGCCTGGAGCCCACTCTGTAGACCAGGCCGGCCTTGAACTCACAAAGATCCTCCTGCCTCTGCCTCCCAAGTGCTGGGATTAAAGGCATGTGCCACCATGCCTGGCCCTACATGGATTTTTAAGACCAATGAGGCTTAAAGAATGCTTTATGAGCTTACGGCAAGGCCTTGTCTCTGGTCCCTCTCTCACTCTTTTCCAGGGAACCAACACTTCAAGTAGTAGCCTTAAAGGCCCTGTAACAGGCCTGGGATTCCTCTCAACATGGTGAGAGGATTCCAGGTAACAGGATCCTAGGGTGTAATATGCCAAGACAGAGCCAAGCAAAGCTACAGTGTCCTCCAAGGCCCAGTCTCACAGTCTGACCACTATATTCTGGAAATTTCCAAGCCCTCTCTAAGGTCTCATAGGGATCAGCTATTTGGGAAAGATAGAATTAGGGTATGGGGGCATGCATGGCTCGGTTGGTAACGTGCTTGCCATGCAAGCATGATGAGCTAAATTCCACCCCCAGAATCAACATGAACACACAGTGAAGTGGCACATTGGTAATCCTAGCCCTGGGAAGCGAAGATAGACAAATCCTTGGAGTTCGCTGGACAGCCTACCTAGGCAAACCAATGATTTCCCAGCCATTGAGAAACCCTGTATCAAAAAACAAGATGGCCCTAACTCCAACTTGCCATTTGAGGTAGACAGCCTGCCCACACTTCAACCCAGGCTTAGGTTCACTCTTGGAAGTTTGGGAGTGGATAGAAACTTCAGTCCCCACCTCATCTCCCTACGCAGTCAGAGAGTCAGTGGGGGAGTAGTGCCAGTCTACACCCAGAGCTCATTCCCCTTATTCATGCAATATACAATGTCAAGGTAGCAAGCCGCCTCAGTCCCTCCTTGTTCGTTTGTTGTTGGTTTGTTTCTCTCCTTTTCATCTTTCGTTTACCTTTCCCAAAGAACATGAACTGCCCTACTTTACAATCTCTGGGACTCAACCTATGAGAGATGAGACCGTTCTATATTACTTGATTACCTATCTCTACATCTCTCTTTTCAACCTACTGTTAACTAAAATTTCCACTCCTTGCCCACCATGCACACCTTTCTTTTGGGGTTGTACCACTGTTCCTTCTATATGTGTTCCCCTCCTCTACCTCCTTTCTAGCAACCCAATACTAATTACTAATCCCACTGTGATTGCTTTCTTCTATTTATTTTCTCCACTCATACCCACAATAACTAATCTACACACAACTTCTGTGTCTCTTTACTCATCAAACAATTTGTACTTGAAGAATGACTGTTTTCTAGTCAACTGACACTCAATCTTCATCAGGGGTTCACTGCTGGACAGCCACTGTACTTGCAGAGGGTACTCAACCAAAAGTGGAGGGTTAGGAATAGAGCCTGGTGCTCTGAACAGCAGACTAAAAGGAAAATGTCACCTCAAGCCTACTACAACCTCGTCTCTGTGGAACACGGCTAATACCTCCAGCAAAAACAGAAAGGTGACCTGAATTAAAAGACAACATTTTAGCTAAAAAAAAAAAAAAAAACAAACCAAAGAAAGGTAAGTCCCAACAAAAAAAAAACAAAAAACAAAAACAAAAAAAAAAAAAGCACCACAA
>VZQC01009894.1:3661708-3735024 GCA_009823505.1 Rhizomys pruinosus
AGCACCCACATGGCGGCCGAGAACCGTCTGAAACTCCAATTCCAGGAGAACTCCAGTTCCAGGGGAATCCGACACCCTCTTCTGACCTCCGCGGCATTGCACGACACGGGTGCACAAACCTGCATGCAGACAGTTCATTCATACACATACAGAAATAAATTAAAAAATTTTTTTAAAAAAGTCACGTGGGAATCTACTACTGTATAAGCTATGTTTAAAATATAACCTTTAAAAAAAAAGCAGTTTGAACAGAGATAATCTCCATGCTCTTCCGAGATGTCATGGGTTAGTCAACAAAATCCTAATGCTATCTATGGGGTATCTCCTATAACTTCACAGTAGGAGGCTCTTGGAGACCTCCCCAAACAATACAGTTATTGCCATTGCCCTTGATTGCCCACCAGAACTTGACGGCTAAAACCCTACTGCTGAAGACACTACACACTTTGGTCAACCAACTTGGAGAAATCCAGCTAGTACTGACTGGGCAGCTGATGGCTGGCTCCTTCAGTACTAGAAGGTACTATGTAGGCTAGTAGGGAAGAGCCATAGTTTTACCCAAATGTGAGCCTCGAGAGCTATGGTAATGACTAGCACAGCAAGATACATCCATGGATGGCCCGAATGTTATGAGGGGAACCAACTTTCTGATTGGATGTAAGGTCCACTCTACAGGAGGACACTCATGCCTAGTACTGTAAATCTGCCCGAGAACCTATAGCTGGGAAGCTTACAGGCCCTGGGGGTGAACATAATACTATTATTTTGCTAAGAAGACATGGTATGCAACTGCACTCTAAATACATATCTCTACACCCATAGATGGGCGCAGGTCTCCCTGTTCATCAGAGAAGCTTCTTTGTGCAGTGGACAGTAATTGATGCAGAATCTCACAACTCATCAAAGTGCAAAGAATACAAGTGTCTGTGGCGTGCTCAGACACAAATGAAACATGTATATCACACAGAGGCAGAAAGATTATAAGAGCCAGAGTTGGAGGAACATCAGAGTAAACCAGTGTCTTCTAGTTAAAACCTGCACAAAATCAAGCCAGTCATACCTGGACATGAAGCTGTACACCTTCAATCCTAAGGAGGCAGAGGCAGGTGGATCTCTAGATGAGTTCAAGACTAGCCTGATGGACATAGTGAATTCCAGCAAGGATAGAGCTACATAGTGAGAACTTGTCTTACAAAACAACAACAAATTAAGCCAGTCAACATTCCAGCATGGAAAGGGGAGGGGCTCACAAGCACCCACCCCAACCTAAGGAGTTACTGACAACTGACGGCTGCTAGGGAAGGGGAAATGAGTTTTCTTTAAGAGGATAGATAGCCCCTGGTAGATACAATGGGTAGCCCCATGCTCCTGTATATAGAGAGCAAAAATAAACTCTGTGGGTTTTTATTAAAGAGAACATAAAGTTGGAAAGGGGATGGGGGTAGGGTGAATTCAGGATGAACTAGAGGACTCAGGGGGAGTATGATCAAAATACATGTATGCATGTATGAAATTCTCAGTAGTTAATACAAATACAATATTAAAATAATCAGGGGCTGGAGAGATGGCTTAGTAGTTAAGATCACATACTACTCTTCCAGAGGACCTAGGGTCCATTCCCAGCCCCTACATGGTGGCAAACAACTATCTATAACTCCACTTCCAGGGGATCTGACTTTCCCTCCTGGTCTCCACAGGCACCAGACACACATGTGGTACACATACATACATGTGGTACACATACATACATGTAACCAAAATACTCATACACATAAAATAAAAATAACTTTTTAAAAAGTTTTAAAAAATAATAACAAGACCTAAAAAAAATGGCGAAGAACTGACTGAAGAAGACAGCCAAGGCTGACTTCTGGCCTCCTCACATGTGTGTATGCTCATCTACACACACATGCATATCCACACACAAATGAACACACACACACACACACGAGATAGAATTAGGATAGAGTATATTATGTTCATACTTCATGATACATTCCTTGACAACCCTAGGGGCTTGATGTACCCTTATAAATGAGACTAGGTATGATGACAGTATCTTTTTTGATGTGCTCAAACCAAGCCTTGACTTTGCCAGGATGCTAACAGATAACTCTGTAGTATGTATGTCAGATGTTGGACATAGAATATAGATGGTATCCTTGAACACATGTAACACTGACTCCATAATTTTCATCATTTCACAGATGAGACCAAACTTGAATTTAGAGAAATTAAATAATTTGCCCAAGGTCACACATGATTAAAAGGTAGCACACCGACTCAATCCTAGTTGAAGACTCCAGGATCCCAGGTGATTTTAGGAGCCTTTGGTATGGCAAATATACTGATATCTCACTTATGAACCTTTAAGAATAACAGGTGACAAAGAAGAGGACAATCCTCCTCTATTCTTTATAGTAAACTCCTGAGGAATTGCAGGTGCTTTCAGGAGCTAAAGCTGGGCCCTTCCTGCTCTGCCAAAGAACAGGTAGCTCTCTCTAATCTCTTTCTTGCTCTCTTCCATGTACCACAGCCCTCATATGAATATCAGAGGACAACTTGTACTAGTAGATCGGTTCTTTACTTCCACTATGTGGATTCTGGGGATTCAGCTCAGATGGTCAGGCTTGGCAGCAAATACTATTACCTGCTGAGCCATCTTTCAAGCCCTAAAGCAGATAATTCTTCATTAGAGGGCCCTTTCCTTTGAGCTATAGGATGTTTAACAGCATCCCTGGCCTCTACTCACAAGAAAGATGCCAGTAGCCAAAGTATACATATAAATACACACACACACACACACACACACACACTCCACCTGAAAATCCTGATGGTCACAAATGTATCCACAAATTATTACATGTTCCCTGGGGGGGGGGATGTCTCTATTCACTAGTCTAGACAAAGGGGCCACTATTACCAAGGAGCTCCCATGGAAAGAAAGCCCACGAACACTTGGAAAACTGTCCCATTTCATCCCGGTGTCCCTCTCTCTGCATGTACCATGGCTTCTAGTTGTAGCAGAAGCTGTTGGTGCCCCACCAATACCCCAGCCTTGAAGCTTCACTCTACCTGTGTGCATGGCAGAGAATTTATTCTCCTTGCTGCACCCTACCCCAGTTGATATATAAATATCCCAGCTGCAGGATAACCCCAGAGGATGTGTTTTACGATGGTACCCCAAGATGTCCCTATGGGATTGGGCTCTAGCCACACATAACAGTACCCTACCCACTCTTGATTCCTTGGCACTTAGCCATGTCTGGCATGTGAGGGATAATGATTAAATCTTTCTTGTGTGTAGAATAAATAAAGCCAATCTGAGAGGCTCCTTCCAACAAAGCCAACAAGTGATCTGAGGCCCAGAGAATGGCTGTGATTTGTTCAAACCCACAGAGCAAGTCACTGATGGACTTCAAAGTAGAATCAAGCTCTCCTGGGCCTTTATGTGACTGTGAGCAAGGCTAAGGCTTTCTGGGAGATGCAGCTAGGAGGCAGAGTTGGGGGGTAAGAGCTTCAAGCCTATGAATAAACAGGACATAAAACATCCCAACTTCTCCTTCATCTTCAGGAAGTAGCCTAGTAACTCCTGCCTGGGGAAGACCAATTGTGGGTCACCACTTCTTGATGCCTATACCATCACTGCATTGATCACCATCACTGCACGGATCACCATCACTGCACAGATCACTGCCACTGCACGGATCACTGCCACTGCATGGATCACTGTCACTGCATGGATCACCATCACTGCATGGATCACCATCACTGCACAGATCACCGCCACTGCACAGATCACCATCACTGCATGGATCACCATCACTGCACGGATCACCGTCACTGCACGGATCACCGTCACTGCGTGGATCACCATCACTACATGGATCACCATCACCCCATGGATCACCACCACCGCATGGATCACCATCACTGCACGGATCACCATCACTGCACTGATCACCATCACTGTCACTACACAGATCACATCACTACATGGATCACTGTCACTACGCGGATCACCATCACTGCGCAGATCACCATCACTGTGCGGATCACCACCACTGCGTGGATCACCATCACTGCATGGGTCACCATCACTACACGGATCACCACCACTGCATGGATCACCACCACTGTGCAGATCACCACCACTGCACAGATCACCACCACTGCATGGATCACCATCACTGCACAGATCATCATTCCTGTCACTGCATAGATCATATCACTGCACAGATCACTGTCACTGCACAGATCACCATCACTGCGCAGATCACTGCCACTGTGCAGATCACTGCCACTGCACAGATCACCATCACTGCACAGATCACCATCACTGCATGGATCACCGTCACTGCAAGGATCATTGTCACAGCAGTTCTGAGGGCATCCTATCTCTGTACATGTGTTCACCTTCTCAGTCCTGAGTCACATCAAGGTGAAGGGCACATGTTGATATTTATTTCCCTTCTCTGTTTCCAGTGTTTAACACTGAGTCTGGCACTGGGTAGGTCTGTCATGCTTGTAGAACGAATTACTGTTGACATGAAATAGAACTCCATAATTTCTTCATGCTGTAAGAATCGGGAAATTAAGTGCCCTTACCAATTAATCTCTGTTTCTGAAATAATCAGGAAATCACCTCTAACATAGAATTGCACAAAGAAAACTAAACATAACACTTGCTAACAGCTATTGGACACTTACTATACTCTCAATTCTTCCCCCACTTTCTCTCATTTAATCCCCACCAGTATCAACCTGTGCTGATTAGTCTTTATTGTCAACTTGACACAACCAAGAATCACCTGGGAAGAAGGGCTGTCACGTGAAGGACTGCTCAGATTACTCTGTGGCTGTGTCTTTGAGAGAAGGTCTTAGTTGACAATTGACATGGGAGAACCCAGTGTGGGCGGCACCATTTCTAGGTAGGTGAGCCTGGGCTGTACAAGAAAGCTAGCTGAGGACGAGCCAGGAAGCAAGCTAGAGAGCAAGCCAGAAAGCAGCTTTCCTCCGTGGCTCTTGCCTCCAGCTTCCCGCCTTGAGGTCCTACCTGGCTTCCCTCAATGATGGATCTTGTCCTGGAAGTGTAAGCCAAATAAACTCTTTCCTCCACAAGTTGCTTTCAGTCAGAGTGTTCTATCACAGCCACAGAGATCAAACTAGAACACAACCCTTTGAGGAGAAGGCTACGATTAACCTTACTGTGTGGTTAAAGCAGCCAGTTCCAAGAGAGAACTAACTGTATAATAGTCCAAGCTCATTCAGTAACAAGGCATGTTGCAGGAATAGCAATCTAGACAGCCTGACTTCTCAGCTAAGGTTCTCATCACTCCTAATCCTTGAGGAATTTGCAATTAGATGCAGCAAATAAAATGCAAATGTGTGCAACTGCCTACTTGTCTGTTAACATAACTGTCTCACTGCCTGGTCTATGGTTTTGTACAAGATACACACTACATTTCTTTCATCTTTGTTTCCTTCATGCCCAATAGTGTACCTAGCAAACAGTAGGTGATGAATGAGTGTCAAAGACTATGTGAATAGATTCCTACACTGTAAGATGAAATAAAGGAAGTCAGACCAGAGAGGGCTACAGACAGCCTGTCCAACAGTCATCTGTCACTTGTATTTTCAGTATCGGTGTGGTCAACACACAAGTGATAACAAATACTCTTTCCAAGCAAGCATACTGAGCACTGGATAAGCCATGGCTACTTGCACTTGTGTGGGGGGAGAAGTCTGGCCTCATGGAACCCCACAATATACTGCCCTGGCTCACCCTAGTCACATTTTGAATCAAAAACCTTGTTCCACATAAACCTCTCTAACTCTCCTCACCTATGTCTTTCCACATTACAGAAGAGAAAACAGGTTCACAGACCCCGGATGCCTCAGTCCAAGTCGGGGTTCAAAGGCTGAGCTTGACCACAGAATCTTCGCCCCACTGCTCTGCAGCCCACTCCCTCTGCAGTTCCTCACACAGGTTCACGGAGTCTGTCCAGTCGCCGCCTGCTTCTTAGGTTTCCCACATTCCTCAGAGCCCAGCTTGGCCCAGCTGCAGACTCAGAGATGTGGAAGATGACACAGCTCAGCTCTTCATGTTGACACTCCCGCCTGGAGAAGCAGGAAAATGCTTGTCCTGTTTCTGCCAAAAATATTTTCCAATTCTTTCAAAACCCGGGCACCCAGTCAGCAGTCATGCCTTCTTCCAAGACACAAGCTAGCTCTTTGGATTTATTTGTCTCACAGAAAAACCTTCTCAGAAAGCTTGCAAGTTCCATCCTATCACAACACTTGAGTTCCCAACATACATGACAGCCAGCACAGTTTACCAAGCAAGCCTCTTTCCCATGCTTGGACACTGGGTCAGGCAGACCTGTAACCCTTTAGTGCTTCTGTCTGTGGCCTCAAGTCAGACTTCTCCTTTTTTGAGACCCAACAGGAGCCAGTGTTTCAAGTTTATTTGTTTGTTTGTTTGTTTGTTTGTTTGTTTTGATACAAGTTCTCCCTGTAGCATGAGCTGGCCTGGAACTCACTATGTAGACCAGTCTGGCCTAGATCTCAGAAATCCGCCTGCCTCTGCCTCCCAAATGCTGGGATTGAAGGTGTGCACCACCAGGCCTGGCCTTGCTTTGGCATTCTTATCTGTGGCAGCTTGGCAATGTACTTATCTTTCCTCACAGATGACCCACTCCTCACTTTGCCCTGGAGTGAAAATCTTTACAAGCCAAGCATGTTAATCATACTTAAATCTGTAACACCCAGCACAGTGCCAGCATAGCAAGATGTTCAATAAACGATCAATGAATGAAACTACAATTCAGC
This sequence comes from Rhizomys pruinosus, assembly GCA_009823505.1. Lineage (NCBI taxonomy): Eukaryota > Metazoa > Chordata > Mammalia > Rodentia > Spalacidae > Rhizomys > Rhizomys pruinosus. The sequence goes on from VZQC01009894.1 coordinate 3,668,540, forward strand.
TAAATCAGAGCCAAGGCAGTAAACTGTGCTTTCCTTTGCATGTGAGGAGGGAAGGATTTATTGAACCTGGCGCCATGAAGGGTCCAGGGACATAAAGTGAACAGGAGTCGCACGGCCCTGTTCCTTGTGCAGTAACAGCCTAATTGGGGCCACGGGGCATCAGACAAGTGAACAAATGTGCAGCACAGAGCAGAGGCATCTTGCACAACGCAGGCAGGCAAAGAAGCAAAAAGGGAAGTGTTTGTTCTACTCTGAGAAGTTTCTCCTTGCCCGTGTGCATCACCCCATGCTTCCGTTCTCTCCCTTGATCCTCCCTTCAGCCAGTAACTGCAATTGCAGGTAGGTCTCACAGGTGGGGAGATGAAGCCAGGAAAGACAGCTTCTCTTCACCAGATGAGACAAGACCAGCCAGCCACCAACTGGCTATCTATCACCAAGGAGAGTCTATAGGCTTAATCTGGCCCGTGACTCCATAGGACAGCAGGGTTGGAAAGCCCTGGACTAGTTTGCCCTGCTCAGGACTAGAGCCTGAGGATGTGCTTTGCACAGATACACAAACCAAGTATGTGTTTGGATTGACAAGCCATAGGCCTAGCTCAAGGCCCTGTAGGACCTAAGAAGGCATCATAGAACTGCCAAGTTGTGCCCTCATCTCTCCAGGCTGCACCTTGCCCTTAATGATGCCTGTAGGCTACCAGAGGTCAGTCCCTGCCACCCAGGGACAGCTGGACAGCTGAGGGGTGGGGTACTAGGCAGCATCATAAAGCAAACAAATGGTATTCTCTCAAATGTGAAAGTTAGGTCAGAGTCTGACTGAGCCGCAGTGTCTCAAACTCAAACACGCATGCGCGCTGGTGGCAACCAACACCTCAGATCCTTCTTACACACCCATCACATTTAGCTCTAAGCCAAACCTAACCCTGACCCCACACCACCCACATCCCTTAAGCCCCTGACTACCTCTTTTTAAAAAAATGCCCGCTGGTCCCTAGTGCATCCGCGTTTCAAAGCCAAGCAAGGACGACTGTGGGTGATTTCTGGGTGCCCCGCAGATCACTCCCGAGCTCTGATCTATGGGTTGTTTTGATTTCCTCCTTTGAACTCTTCCAATCCCACTCCAGCGGCAGACAGAGATACTGAATTAAGCCACAGACAAGTTGGAGACACAGACAAGTTGGAGACAATGAGCTCCGGGGGCCCCCTCCCCTTCCCTTCCCCCTCCCCGCCTTCTCTCTCCTCTCCTCCCCAAAATCTGCAGACATCTGCAGCTGGAGCCCACTGGAGTCATAAAGAAGAGCTGGCGGGAGGGTGAGGTACAGCCCTGGGCCCTCGGGAGTGACTGGCATTAACCTCCAGCGGAGAGGCACTCACCCTATTTGCGACCGGAGCCTTTGTTTTCACCCCTCCGCAGAGGTGCCTGGGCCATGTTGAAGATTTAACCAAATTATAATGAATGATCCTCAGCAGCGCTGTGCCCCTAATTAGAACAAGTCGCACAGACATATTGTCTCCCTGATTTCCTCTGTTCCATTTCTCGCCCTCTCTTTCTCTGCTCGAGACACATGGGCCCCATTAAACATTCTAGTATTTAATGTGGTTCCCTTAAATTACTTCTCAAGTTTTCGAGTTCCATTTAGAATTGGATTTTACTCTTTGGACTGTGTTTTTGATTTGGGGCTTTGTACATTTCATAACTGCTCTTTTTCTCCACCTAGTGGAGACTGCGAATACCACTCAGCCGCGCCCGGGGTGGAGGATGGGGCCAGCCAAGCTTCCGCCCAGTGCAAGGTGGTCCCTGGGGCCCGCCATCACCCGCAGCCATCTAGTGACCTTTTCTTGGAGAAGGAAAACGTAACACAAACCTAAGCTGATACAGTCAGCTTCATGGGCCTCGGCCTGAAGACCTCTTCTTCCCCATCGCAATGTAATGGCAGAGGACTTGCAGGTACATCTTAGTTTATACAGAAGGAAGAGAGAAAACAAACTTCCAGGCTCTTCCTGGAGGTCAGTGCAGAAAGAGACCGTCTTTGACTACCCCTTGAGACCATCTTGGGCTCAACTGCAGAGTGTGTGCTTCAGAAAAAGACTTTCCTCTTCCCCAGAGCAGAGAAGACACAGTTTGCTCTGAGGTGGACAAGACAGACATGATGTACAACTAGGGCAGTTCAGGGAGCTGGATTTCTGTCCTCTCAGAACTGCGGCGTGTAAAGTTTTCTGTGTGGCTGGATAGAAAAAGGCTACATATCCACACCCACACCCAGATAGGGACCTACAAGGAGAGCAGACTTCAGGGTGAGATATCACCAATGACTGGCAGGTCTGGGTGAAATCTCAGAGGACATTGAGTCCCTCGGGCTGGGAATATTCTGCATGAGGTCTGTGGCTTCTGGGAACTTTTGGGGGGTCCTTGGGGGTCCTTGTCTCACATATCAGGAAGCCTCCTAATTCGTCCATGCAGCTGGATGCTCACATGACACCTACAGACAAGCACATACCTGGAGTTCCCAAGGCAGTCTACAGCATCTCTGAGCACTCCTGCACACAGACTACGTGGCAGAGTCATGAAGAGTCCCTCACAGGCAGTCAGCCCCTCTGACATCTCACTCAGTCAATGAATATTACTAGCAAATGTGGTAGTTTGGATGAGGGACGCCCCCCGCAGGCTCAAGTATCTAAATATTTGGTCCCCGGTTGGTTCAGGAGGTGCTGCCTTCCTAAAGGAAGCGTGTCACTGGGCAGGCTTGGAGAGTTAACAGCCTTGCCCCACTTACAGTTTGCCCTCTCTGTTTCGTATTTGCCATTGATGATGTGATCGCTCAGCTTCCTGCTCTGGCCACCTGCTGCTATGCCCCACCCTACCCCTATCATTATGGATTCTCTCTCTCTAGAAACATAAGCCAAAATAAACCCTTTCTTCCATAAGTCACTTTCGGTCATGGTATTTTAACATAGCAACAAAAAGTAATGGACATGCTGGGTAGTGGTCCCGGTACCCACAGTGTCTTTACCATTTCAAACAATCCCCTCACTATGATGTGGAAATAATGGCTCACCTCACTTGCAAGTGTTATGTTGCAAGGGGCCTGTCACTGCCATTATGTCCCTTGAATGATTAAAATGGATCCCTTTATATGGACATCCATTGACTTCCGTCTATAGTCTATCCTGTGTTTCTAGATCTCCCTCAGAAGTCAGACCAAGCTTTTCCTCAATGTCATACCCGTCTCTCAAATCTTTCTGGTATTGGTTCCCCAAGCAGAATGTTCTCAGATCATCTTTCAACCTCTCCTCACATCGCATAATTTCTGGAAATTTCTTGTTATCCTAAACAGCTTCTGCCTTTCATGTTGGAGTGTAAGCATTCGCATCACACTGCTGATGTACTCCGAATGGCTGATCATTGAGAAGCCTCAAATGTCTCTCACATGGTTTCCTGCCAAGGCAATCTCCTGAACTCTGTGTTTTTGCCATTTGTGTTTTGCATGTAAATGTCAGACTTCACATCTTGGCCTGTTACACTGTATCTTAATGGGTTTTGACCCAGCATTCCCACCTGTCAGGATCACTCTGGTGCTAGTCCTGTCACCCCTGGTATTAAGGACCCATCCTAGCTAGCTTTGTGACATCTACACCTCTGTTTGATCAGTATGTTCCCCTTAGTTTCCATCTCGTGATAAATCAGGCAGGATCAAGGATGGAGCTACGAGCACTCTGCAAGATGCCTCCCTCAAGTTGGACTTCCTTGTCCTGTGTTGGATGTGTCCTCTGCAAGGAGCAATGGGGTGCATGGCTGCCATGAACACCACGCAGGGAACTTCCTGTGACTTTCCTTGGCCTCCCGCCTGCTTCCATCATCCTGCTCCTCACCCAGAGACCTGCCGTGGACCTACATCTGTCTATCTTGGTCTTCCTGCATTTTTCTGTGTCTACTTCCTTCTCTCTGCTTCACTACAGTCCCCAGGTGGTAGGCTTAAAGTTTCTTCACCCCGGGTGTCAAACTCCCACTCTAAGCCAAGCCCTTGGCACAGGCCAGTGTGTGACTTCCCTTCCCACCACCCTGCCACAGTTCAACACAAGGGCTGTGACATCCATCCAATACTCAACGCTCTGGATTCAGCTGTTGAGCCAGCTGCAAATATACAAAACCCCTACTTCTCATCCAACCCACATTTCACCATCTTCGCCACAAGAAAACCATAAGAGAAACTGTTAACCCTAGGCTGAAATCAAGACCTGCAATGTTTATGGCATACACCTGATCTGCAAGAATGGTAACATTATCAAGCGAGGAAATGAGGTTAGTTTAGAGTAATTTGTGCTCTGTGAAGTCATTTTGCTTTCAACTGGCCACTGCATTCCTTCCTAAATGCTCACTCACCATCTGCTTCTTAATTCCTCCTACTCCCCTGTTGTCAAGGATCTACCTCAAACTCACTTGTCTGGAGTTTCCAGAAACTATCTCTTTACCCTGTATGAAAATCAGATCATCTGTACCCAGTACTTGAAACTGGCACAAGCTTTTGATCTCCACAATTAGAAGAACGTTCCTGACAGTGGCTCCCAATCCCACTGGAAAGTTCCTGGATATGATTCATCAGGTCAATTACTTGGGTCCACTTAACCCTTCTTCCTTCTTCCTACCCCCTTCCAATCTGATCCAATCTTTCTTATGCTTTGAACCAATCAGGACATTGTGGACTACAGGGAGCAGAACCTCAAAGCTCAAATGGTTTCAAGGTAAAGAAAAGCAATAAGAAGTAAAGGCACAGAGGCTTCAGGGTCAGTTATTTCAGGTAATGGATTTTGTCTGGATGACCCTACTCTGCTCTGTCAACCTCTGGCTGTCAATTTAATTCCCTCATGGTCTCAAAATGGTGTTTGCCTTTTCGTCTGTGCTGTGCAAACCCAACCAGGTCCAGCAGTAAAAGAATTGCTGGTTTCTTACATCTCTTCTTAGAAACAAAAACACACTTCCAGAACCCCTGGCAGACTGGTCCTCACATCTTATTGGTCAAAAGGAAGTTTCATCCTATCCTTAAGCCAGTGATGAGAAAGGAACCTCAAGGAGTGCCTTAGATTGAGATTACTGCTCTGTACAGTCCAAAGAATTGTTTATGAAGGTCATGCTTTTAGTTATGAATTCATGACTTTATTAAGTATGTAACAAGACAAAGTAAAGGATTAAATGGCAAGACGTAGATAATAGATGATAAACAGAGATTATTGACAGATATAGATGATAGATATATACACACATAGGTGATAGATGATTAAGGTATAGATAAATGATAGATAGATGATAGATAGATAGATAGATAGATAGATAGATAGATAGATTAAAAATCAACTGAGGAAATCAAGGCAGCCAGCTGATGGTTTGGTTTTCCCTCCACAGATGAGTTTTTCATGGCTGAACTTCTGGCTTTTCTCCTCCTGCAGGCATTTTTTTTTAAACAGAGTCTCCCTGTAGCCCCAGCTGGCCTAGAACTCACTCTGTAGACGAGGCTGGCCTTGAACTCATGAAGATCTGCCTGGAACTCACTCTGTAGACCAGGTTGGCCTTGAACTCACAGAGATCTGCCTGCCTCTGTCTCCTGAGTGCTGGGATTAAAAGTGTGCACCACCACGCCTAGTTTAAAGACAGTTCTTAGCGGACATGCGGGTGCCGGGAATCGAACCTGGGTCCTCTGCAAGAGCAGTCAGTGCTCTTAGCCGCTGAGCCATCTCCCTACAGGCATTTTTATATCATGGGATACACAATAGAAACTTCTGTTGGAAAATATTTACCTTCTAGCTGTCCTCAAGGGTACAGTATTCTCCCTCATGGGTTAATTTGCTGTTCTCTTCCCTCTGTGTCATAGAGTTATGGGGCCAACCTATGCCCAGACAAGGGGCCTTTGGAAGATGCTTTGAGACAAACATACTTTTGTCTGAAATGGGAGGGACCAATCCCACTTCCAGAGCCAGCTCCTCAGTCAGCTCAAACAACAGGTGACAATTTAGCAACATAATAAACATTACAATTGCCGTACTTCAGACATGGTGGAGGGTGTTGGCCCTGAAAAATCAGCAGCCTGTCAACAGAGAAGGAAGAAGTCATGGGCAGAGTCCCATTTCTCTGTGTGGGCTGTGGATGGCCACATATTCTTTGTTTCTTTCCTAGTCTGATGTCCTTAATGTATTTTCAACATCTTTCCTTTCTCTGTCTTTTTTATCTAATATTACCTCCTTTTGCCCAAGCAACGGGCCTCTCTGCTCATGCTATTTTTCATTCACTAAACACAGCCCTCGAAAGACTTTTTATTGTACTCAGAAAGTTATTCCCTTTCCGTATATGTCTGTTCTGAGCTTTGGCCTTTGTGACTCTTCCCAAAGGCCCTCCATTTTTTTTGGTCTTTTTTTTTTTTTTTTTTTTTTTTTCTTTTGGGAGACAGGGTCTCCCTGTAGCTCTGGTTGTCCTGGAACTCACTCTGTAGACCAGGCTGGCCTCGACCACAGAGCTCCGCGTGCCTCTGCCTCCAAGTGCTAGGATCAAAGGCGTGCGCCCCCACGCCCGGCAATTTATTATTTTGTATGTGTATGATGAAACTGTCTGCATGCAGGTTTGTGCACCCGTTCGTGCAATGCCCGGAAGTCGAGAGAGGGGTGTCGGTTCCCCTGGAACTGGAGTTCTCCTGGAATTGGAAGTCTCAGACGGTTCTCTCGCCCCGCCATGTGGGTGCTGGGGATCGAACCCGGGTCCTCTGCAAGAGCGGTTGGCGCTCTTAACCGCTAGGCCATCTCTCCAGCCCCCAAGGCCCTCCTTTTTGATGTTCACATTCAGACCCAACAATGACAGGTCATTTTAGAGTCAGGACTCACTATATAGAAACCTACATAGCAAGATGTAGCCTTAGTCACTCAAACACACACAAATGCACACACATATGTGCATGTATACACACATATAAACACATATATCCACACGTATGCATACAGACACACTGACATACATACACAAATAAATACAGAGACATACACACATATGTATACATATGCACATATATAAACATATCCATACACGTATGCACACACTTTTCTCTTCATTGAAATCCAGCTCGAACTATAGTTTTATCGTGTCTTTGCTATGGATTTTCCAGAAGTTATCACAGGACCAGACTTCTCTATGAACTTTGTTTGTTTTGGGTTTCTTTTTGTTTTTGAGACAGGGTGTCCTTGTAGCCTTAGCTGGACTAGAAATCACTAGGTAGACCAGGCTGGCCTCAGACTCACAGAGATCCTCCCACCTCTCCCTCCCAAGGGCTAGGATTAAAAGTGTGCCACCATGCTTACCTGAGAGCTCCAAAGTCACAAGGGCCAACTCAGTTCCTCTCTTTATCTGTATGGAAAATGCCCTGACTAATACGCTTACCTTTCCAACATATGAGACGCATGCTTAACTACGGCTATGGTCCCCCATCTTCGCTGTCACAACTTCCGATATGACATAGTTTCTCTCCCCAAGGATTCCCAAGCCCCCATCAGAAGAGCAAGCTCATCCCTGAACATATGCAAAAGAACAAGTCTCTTTCTAGTTTCCTCCAATGTCCTTTGTCTTGCAAAGTTTAAACACTTTTGCCAAACATTTACTTTTTAGGATAGTAAGACATTTTCTTCACAATCTCCATGGTTTCTTTGATATTTTTATTTTTATATTTATTGTTTTATTTTACGTGTATGAGTGTATTGCCTGCATGTGTGTAAGTACAGAAACACTCTGAAATTGTAGTCTCCTCTGCCAGTTATGTGTCTGGGTCACCGTCTTTCTCTACTCCGTTTTGTGGTGTTGGTTCTGAGCACCTCGGCTTGCCTGTCTTCCTTGCCTGAGAATATGACTCCGAGCTTCTCCTTGAACACCAGGCACTCACCTCATGGACCCACTCTCCATCTCGTTTGTATTTTTCCTTATCCTACCATGTCATCCCAGATTTAAAGCCAAGTTCTTGCCCTTGGTTTTTGCAAGAAAATACTCACATAAGCCATTTCTAAGTGCACCAGAAACAACTCTAAACAAACAGAAAGGGTCCCTGTTTTCAAGTGTTCATGCCCCTGACACATATCGCCCCTTGATTTCTCTATACCTTTTAATCTTTTCATCTTCTTTGTATTGGACTGGATTAAGAATCACCTAAGAAACACATCTCTGGGATGCTTTGTGATGGTGTTTCCAGAGAAGACTGAGAAGGGAAGAACTCCCTAAGTGTGGACAACACTATCTCCCACCTGCTGAGGGGTCCTAGACTGAATAAAAGAGAGAAAGCAGGCTAAACACATGCGTTCTCTGCTTCCTGTCTGCCGATGTAGTATGACCGGCCTACCACCTGCTCCTGGTACTACACCTGAAGTCACTCTTGACTGCCCCATCTCTACCATGATGGACTGTACCTTCAAACTGTCAGCCAAAAATAACTGCTTCCTTCTTCAGGTAGTTTTTGTCAGATATTTTGTTACAATTAAAAAAAGTCACTAACACACTGTGTTCTAACAAGTGCTGGTGAAAAGGCAATCTAAGCCAAACTTGGGGTCAAATCAAGTTTCATTATGTTTGAATAATGAATAAAATTCAGTTAAGACCCAAAAGAAAAAAAAATACCAAGGTCACTGTGTCAGTAAAAGAGACTTAGACTGGAAGATAAAACAGGAGTTTTAAATCTGAAGTAGGACAGAGAGGAATGAAGACCCAAGTTTTTCTCTATGTGCAAGGGACTAGTACTGGTTACCCCAGAGTATCTTGTCAAATCAAATGTGATCTTTGCTTATAGCTAAGTAAGTTGTAATTTGTTAGTGATGAATATCATGGCTTCTCTACGCAAGGAATGCAGGCTGACCCCAACATCAACTGATGGTGTAAGTCTGTGGAGAGCATTTCCAGGATAGTTTGGTGTCTGTTTCCCCTAGGTCACTTCTTACACAGTACTAACACTTGAACTCCAGAGCAAAGTCCAAGCCTGAGTCTAAGTTGTGTCTGTTGCAAATGACTCAGACATGTATCCAGGATGCTCCAGGTTCCCGTGGGACTTTATTTATTCACATGAGAAGCTGACAGGGACTCCCCCAAAATTACTCAGCCTACAAGAACAAGGAGTTACACCAAGGAGCAGGGCCTAAGCAAATCCGTACACTCAGAGGAAGGGCGGATCTGAGTGCATGCAGAGTGCCTCTTGGATTCGTTTCCTGGCCAGCTTCCCTCGAGGGCTCATGCTTAGGTCCTAGGAAATGACAGACTTTGAGTAAAAATGAAAAATAATTAATGTTGCTGAAATTCTGTGGGAAATCAGGGCTCATGGCCCAGAGCGTAACAAAAGTTGGTCTCCTTCCCAAATCGTGTTGCAGCAGATCCAGTGTTTTATGCACCCATAGAGGTAGAAGGGAGCCAGCCTTGAGGTGGCATCCAATGACCCCCCTTTCCTGGTACTCGCATATTTGAGTAGTCCCCTCCCACACTGCATCAGAGTTAATCGGTGTGACTGGTAGAAGGCATAGGAAGTTATGGTATCTCATTTCTAAGACTAAAAAGCACTGTGGCTTCCTCTGATCTATGTCTCTAAATTCCTCACTCTTGGGAGGGTGGCTGCCACATAATGAGGACACAGTAGAAGCCCAGTAGAGAAATTCCTGTGGTGAGGAATGCAGACACCCAGGTAGGATCCTTGAAGAATGGAGACCTCCAGCTTATAGCCACTGAATGTGCCATCTTGAAGATGGTTGCCCTAGCTGGTGCCAGAATCTCAACAGTTGCCTCTGGAGTTAGCCTGAGCAAGAACTTGCCGGGCGCGGTGGCGCACACCTTTAATCCTAGCACTTGGGAGGCAGAGGCAGGCGGATCTTTGTGAGTTCAAGGCCAGCCTGGTCTACAGAGTGAGTTCCAGGACAGCTGGGGCTACAGGAAGACCCTGTCTCAAAACAAAACAAAAAAAAAAAAAGAACTGTCCAGCTAAGTCATGTCTGGATTCCTGGCTCTCAGTAACTAATGAGCTTAAAATGTCATTTTAGAGACTGAGGAAATGGACTCCTTAAAGTGTTTGCTGCACAATCATACAGACCTGTGTTCAGATCCACCAGCATGGTGGCACACATCTGTAACCTCAGCACTGGAGAGAGGAGGAAAAGGGCAGATTCCAGGGGCTCACTGGCCAGCCAGTCTAGCCAAAATGGCAAGCTCCAGGTTCATTTAGAGATCCTGCCTCAAAAAAAAAATTATAAAGTGATAGGGGAAGATGTTTAACATTGATCTCGGGCCTATGCATGAGCACAAGTGGGCAAGCACACCCACATACACATGTGTGTGTGCACATACATCACACACACATACACACACACGAAAAAAATATTATTTACCTGTAAGGTTGGGGGTTAGATTTGTTATGTAATAATAGAAATATATTTTGGTACTAAAAGTAAAATACTTTTATTTTTAAAAATCTAAAAATGTACAGTTAGCTTCAGAACCAAGCAGAAGATAGAAAACATTTTAGGATGGTGCCAATGAAAGCATAAAGACGTTAGCTAAAATTGCAGGTGCCCGGTGACCTTTGAGGAGGCTGAAAATGGAAGAATGATAGAAAGCAGGGGACACCTGATTGGAAAGGGGAGGGAAATCTTCCTTACACTGGGGTAGAAAGATTCACAACACTTTCCCCTGTAGTTATTTGGAAAGGCAATGCATCACTTGACTGGATTTAATCATGATGCTTTCTAAGCTCTGTGTTAAGCTACCTGGTTTCCTCCTCCTGCTTCTAATAAATGCAAGAGAAGGCAGATCATCTGAAGGAAGGCCTGGGAAATCTGAGGAAGCCAGGACTTCATAATCTTGAAACTTCTCTGTCTCTCATGATAGCATCTAGCAAGTAACAACTTTTATACAATCATCATTTTTCAGAACACTACACAGAAAACGTGGTCAGAAAATGAAGCAGGTAGTGTATCAGTAAAACCTTTGGTTACAGTCCAGAAAGCTCTAAGTCTTCTGTCAGATACTTTTTTTTTTTTAAAATTTAAAAAAAAGGAAAACCAAAAACCCCATCTGTCCTAGAACTCACTATGTAGACCAGGCTGGCCTTGAACTCACACAGATCTGCCTGCCTCTGCCTCCCAAGTGCTGGGATTAAAGGCATGCGCCACCACGCCTGGCAAGATAATTTAAAAGGGTCTTTGAACCAAAGGGTTCCAACATAGAACAGGTAGAAAATATGACTACAAAAAGACCACCTCTCATGGAGAAGGTAGAATGAGTGAAGGAATTCCCAAGACTTCAGAGGGCAAGAACATGGGAGATTACTCCCAGTATGGAATAAAACCAAATCCTGTGTGGGTGTGTTTGTGTGTGTGTGTGTGGTGTGTGTGTGTGTGTGGTGTGTGTGTGTGTGTGCGCGCGCGCTTGTGTGCACACACACATGTGGAGGCCAGAGGACTACCTTAGTGTTGTTTCTCCTCTAGCACCATCTACCTTGTGTTTTATTTTTTAAGACAAGGTCTCTCACTAAGATCAGGGAGCTTGCCAATTAGACTACATTGGCTAGGCAACAAACCTCAGGGATCCCCTGTCACAGTTTCCCCAGCACTGAGATTATAAGGTGCCAGGGATCGAACTCAGGTCCTCATACCTACACTGAAAGCACTTCATCATCTTGAGTATCTCCCCAGCCTTAAAGCCAAGTCATAATCAAGGAGCTTCCAACATTTTTCTAGGTGAAACTTAGAGTTACCTGAGACCAGTGGTCCTTTGTGCCAGCCATTTCTTTAAGCACACATGTCTGTGGTGTACAGGTCTCGCATGTTTGAGTGCCTTCATATTTGAGAAGAACTATGAGGAGTTGAGTTTCAGAGATTACACCCGGGGTGCCTTATCAGTTCCTGATTTAGATGTTCCACTGATGTTCTGATGAGATGGTGTGTGGGCACCTCTGGGAGATGGTGATTGTATTTTGCACAGGGGAGGATTATAAGTAGCCGGCAGCCAGAGGGCAGATTCTGCTGGGTTTGAAGTGTCCGTATGTTCTTCCTACTCTTCCCTTCAGAAGTTGGAAATGAATTTTCCTACACTTAAAATTATTGACTCAGTTTTAATGAAGTGACTGCCTGTACACATTAGGTCACGAAGACAACCACAGCCTTCTGCTTACCCACACTCTTCCTTAGATCCTTCACTTTGGAAGCAGCTGCTGTATTCTGAAGACAGCTGGGCAGCCTGAGGGACCCAGGCATCTTGACAACGCTCCCGTGAATGTACCGTACTAGAAGTAGAAACCAGAAACAGGCATCTGCAGAGACTTCACACTGTTCAGCAGCAGCTGACCTGCTGACTATGTGCTCAGGAAAGACTGAGCTCCAACACAACCTAGCTGTTGCTCCTAAGCTTCTCACCTACAAGTACTGTGAGACAGTACATGAGGATGGCCTCAGCTCCATCCACACATTAGGTATGTAGTACAGGAGAGAAATAAAACCATAATCCACTGATACTTGGTGGTTGCTCATAACTCCTGTAACCCAGTCTTAGCTCATTGGAATATTAGATTTACTTCATGTTAAAACATAAGACCCATATCCAGAAAAGTATTAGAAAGGAACTATAATTCATAGGTGTCTTAATGAGGCAACGATAACTCTGGACCTTCTTGCTGATAGAAACTTCCACCACAGCCTGGATCTCCTACATGTGTAAAATGGTTTGTTAGGTGAAAGGAAAACCCATTCACTCCTTAAGTGAGTGATTCTCAAACAAGTGGGAAAAAAAAACCCTCACAGGAATGTTTAATAAGACAGTTTTCCATATCCCACCCCCAGAGAGGCAGCGTCAGGGAGTCTGAAGAGGGGCTTAGGAGTCTGCAGTTTCAGTAAGAGCACCAGGAGATTCTCGTGTAATTGGTCTTCAGACGACACTATGGATCTCTGGACAAGGAACACAGTACACACCCTACTTACTAACGGACATTAGCTTTCAATAAGTTGAAGTGGAGGCAACACAGCCCACTGGCCGCTGTGTATCACCAAAGACTACAGTCAAGGGAACTGTGAGGACTCGGGCTCTGCCTGCCTCAACTGTGTGACCCTGGGCAAGTCGCTTCACTTCACCCTGCCTTCATCTCTATACCTATAACAAGAGTAATCATCACCTATTCAGACTCATGGGAAGAATTCAATAAACTAGTGTGGTTAAGTTACTTTGGAGTAGAATCTAAAATATCACAAATGTTCCATAAATAAGAGACACCATTATTCACAGTAAAGGGGACTTCTAGGGGATGGATCAGTGGATAAAGCCCTTGCCACACAAGTGTAATAACCAGAGTTCAGATTTCCAGTACCCACATAAAAGCCAGGCAGCTACGGTGGCCCACCTGTAATCCCGCACTTGGGCAGAGAAGTCGGCTGGCTAGACTAGCTGAATTAGTAAGCTCCGGGTTCCAGTGAGAAATCCTGTCTCAATATGTTATTATATGGAGATTCACAAAGGAAAGCACCCAGGATCAACCTCTGGCCTACACACATGCACACACATGCATAACCACCTGAACATGTCCACCTACACACACCTGAACTCACACACATGCAGACACATTATACACATATGAGTTCATGGTAAGGATTAAATAAGATAAAGCAATGTAATGTGTCTTGTGTGAAGCTCCATCCTGACTCTTAGCTTTCACAGCGCCCACTCTTTCTAACCTTTTCTTTTTGGTCTTTTTGAGACAGGGTGTCCCTGTAGCCCCAGCTGTCCTGGAACTCACTCTGTAGACCAGGCTGGCCTTGAACTCACAAAGATCTGCCTGCCCCTGCCTCCCATTTTCTCTGTGGTTCTTGAACCTAGGATGCACCACACATATTCCAAGAGTCTGTTTTTTTTTAATTTTTTATTTTATGCGTTTGAGTGTACTGTCTGCATGTAAGTAGATGTGCTCATGTCATGCAATGCTGCGGAGGTCAGAAGAGGGTGTAGGATTCCCTGGAACTGGAGTTAAAGACAGTTCTTAGCTGCCATGTGGGTGCTGGGAATCAAACCTGGGTCCTCTGTAAGAGCAGTCCATGCTCTTAACCACTGAGCCATCTCTCCAGCCCGAGTCTGGTTTTTTTAGACTACATTAAGCAGCAACACAGGCCAGATGTGGTGGCACATACCTTTAATCTCACTTGAGAGACAGAGGCAGAAAGATCTCTGTGAGTTGAAGGCCAGCCTGGTCTACATAGCAAGTTCCAGACCTGATCAGAGCTATGCAGTTAGACCAGACAGCTGGGAAGTTACTCAAATGAACTTCCAGAAATGGCGGCAGCATGCGCAAGACCCGTGCAAGCTCAAACCAGACAGAAACTCAGCAAAGAAGGGGGGGAATGGCTAAGGAGCCCCAACCTTGGCTGAGAAGCTATTGGTAACTGATGAGTACTGGAGAGGCAGAGTTGGTTTTCTAAACAGACTGATACTAAATAAGCTGACCAGATTCCAGTGTATGGACTCACCCTGAAGGACATCTGGGGACACAAACTTGGCTCAATAGACTTTAACATATATGACAGCATACATGAAAACTGTTGAGGGTTATGGGGGTGCAGATAGGAGAGGCAGTCTAAATATGATCAAGATGTATACAATGCGCAAAAAAAAATCAACTAAAATTCTTTAAACACCACAAACAGGTACTATAACATATTAGAGCTAGAGGGAGCTTACAGACTGACTACTTATCTGCCACTCATCAAATTTAAAGAAGAAAAAACTGAAATCTTAAAGAGTTAAGGGATGAGCCAGGCATGATGGCAAACATCTTTAATCCTAGCACTCAGGAGGCAAAGGCAGGCGGATCTCTGTGAGTTCAAGGTCAGCCTGGTCTACATAGTGAGTTCCAGGACAGCTGGGACTACAGGGAGACCCTGTCTCAAAAAAAAAATAGTTAAGGTATGTAAGAGAGCCCCACATCTAGTGGGTGGCTCTGTCCAATTGGCCTTGAATCCAATCTCTCAACTCCCAGCCCTTCACTCTCTCCTTCCAGCAACAGAGTATGGTAGTTGGCATTTGCTTGTCCATTTGGAAGGGAAAAAAAAAAAAACAGACACCAAGGGGCTACAGAGATCACTCATAAGTTAAGAATATTGTTCTTGAAGAAGACCTGAGTTTGGTTCCCAGCACCGGTGTCTGAAGGCTCACAACAGCCAATGACAACAAGTCCTGGGGGAGCTGCAGCCTCTGGCTTCCTCGGGCACCTGCACTCACACACCCCACACAGACATGCACATATATACAAATGATTGGAAATAAAAAAATCTGTTTTTAGAAAAAGACATTGAGAAAGGAATCACTTTAATCATAGCAGGCACAGAGGAGGCATGGCTGTGGGTGTTAGGGCGGAGGGGTGGGTTTAAATAAGGAGTTCCGGTCCATTGACCGTACCAGGCCCCAGGCTCCGTGCTCCAGATGCTCCTTGTCACAGAGGCCCATCCTCAAGACATCTGTCACCATGGCAGAGGCTGAAGAACACCCTCTGCCTGGATCAAGTTCTAGGAGCCTGGAGATGTGTAGACGCTCCCCATGGGGGAGAGACGTGCAGTGCTTGACTCCACTAGATGTTGTGGGGTAAATTAACTTGGCAAGCAGCATGCCGTAGTAGAAGGCCCATCAGATCTCAGGTTAGTTCGAGCCTTGGTTCTGCCACTTACCTGCTGTGTGACCTTGGATCTCTCCCCTCACCCCTCAGAGCCTCCACTTCCCCTGTGACGTGAAGAAAAACAATAAACACTCCAAGGAAAGCCCAGTTCAACCCCATGACTGACAGGTGAGGAATGCTCATATTCACACTTGTATAAAACCCTAGACACAGTGAGGTAAAAGCAAAAGGTGACCTGCATGTCCCAGTGTCTAAGAATCAAGTTAATGAGGCTTGCCAAACCACACTAGTTACATCAGGGATCAACAGCGTTCATGCAGGCAGGGAGAAGATGTTCTCAAGTCCCCTGACCATGATGCGAGACCCCTACCCATAGCTGTCCTGGGATGCAGAGGAGAAAGGACCCATGCAGAGCCAGGCCCCAGGGAGCCCTGAAGCCCTAAGTCCCACCCTTGCACACTGAGATCTAAAGAGAAGCCTGGAGAAGGCTGAGATCCAGGGCAGGAAGGCAGAAGACAAGTCGGCAGGCTTTGGGGATCCGTCCCAAACATCCGGAACGCATTGCTCACACAGGGCATGGGACTCCAAAGACATGCTGAGTGGAAGATGGCGGGCTCTGTTTTATTTTTGGATTTAGCCAAATCAAAAGAATTTGGGAAACTATGAGTGCTGCTGTGCTGAAATGCAGACTCTGCCAGGGAGGTGTGGGCCTGTTCATAAGTAATTCAATCTGAGACAGGGAGGAGCTACAAGGATGAACACACGCACAAACTCTAAAACACCCATGGGCGTACACACACACACACACACACACACACACGCACACACACGCACACACACACACACGCACGCACACACGTGCACACACACACGCACACACACGCACACGCACACGCCCACTACTCACTTTCATTTAGCCAGCACCACTCATGATGAGAGGAGGCCCATCCTCCTTTGCTGCTTGCTGAGAGGGCACCCAGGCATGTGGGCTCCTGGCCAATATGCATTCACCAATTGGCACCAGTGATACACTCTGGGGACAACACAGGGAGCCAGCAGAGGTGGTCCCTCCCTTCCGGGTTCTTACATTCTGATGGGCTATGTGACTGTATAGAAACCTGAACGCCAGTGTTTCTCTTCTAAACCTAAAAAACTAGAGAGGAGTAGAGGATGAAACTTCAGGAAAAGCGTGAGTGAAGGAGGGCAGGGGAGGGGATCCGAGGCAGACACTGGGGCCTCCTTCCCCACCACCCCATGCTCCACACTCTTCTTGTTTAAGGCAGTGGACATCTCAGTAACTGGCCTAAGGGTATAGGCATGTGACCTCCTTCTGGCTAAACAGCCACAAGAATTCTCCTACCCAGAGCTTCTTTGTCTCCATGAAAGTCAAGTCCCTTTTGCCCTTCCTCCTGTTTCCAGGTGGGATATAAACGAAATAGCTGCAGACATAGAAACCTTTTATAACCATGAGGGTAGCTGACGGTGAGTTAAAATGTCAGTATGATAACAAATAGCTACATATTCGATGTTATCGAGAGAGTACACCAGAGCTAGACTGCCTTCTCCTAGATCCTGGCCAGGTGAGACCAAAAATGAAATAAAATGATAAAAGGTGGGGCTTGGGGAGAGGCATTATTTGTGAAAACTGCTTTTAATTAGAGTTTTCTGTTACTTGCAGTTCAGTGCATTCCTAATGCATGTGGCACATGGCTTTAATCTCAGCACACTGAAGGCAAAGACGGGCAGATAGATGTCTATGAGATCAGTGCACCCTGGTCTACACAGCAAGTTGCAGGCCAGTTGGGGCTACCAGGAGATCCTATCTCAAAAAAAAAAAAATGTTGTCAAGATCATGATGCAAGAACCAGCTGCAGGTGACAAATGACCCCACCCCCAGAGAGAGCTTAGTCATTCCACCTTGGCTCCTTGAGCTTCAATTTAACCTGATATTAGAATTTATTTGGAAGAACCAGTAAAATAGGACTTTATATCCTGTGTATATGTATGTTTATATATACACATATATGCGTATACATGTGTGTATGTGTATGTCAGTAGATATATATGCAGGTATGTATATGTGTTTATGCATGTGTGTATATGTGTGTGCATGTCTGTATGTGTAGAGAGAGCTGGGGGAGTTGCTATTTAAAAGTTGCTATTGCTTCATGTCTAATAATAGGTTCTCAACTTCCTGGACTAGTTGAATTCAGCTGGTCACACACCATGTGACACCATTATGTAACCCACCTGAGCTTCGCTTTGATCCTCATCAGTAACCTCTACTTCCTAGGGCTGTTTTGAGGATTAAATGAATTAATTAATTCTTAGCCTTAGAATTAAGGCTTTGAACCAATACCCAATGCATAGGAAGTTCTTGAGAAATAGTACCTAATATTGTTAATAATTCTGAGATGCTCATGTTTTCACACTTTAGGGAGGTTTTTAATTGCTTCTTAATTCTCACCGGGCATATGCATTACACATAATGCTTTGTTGCATAAGGAAATCTCATGCCCATATATATTGCATGTTGTTTTGAACATCTCTGAAATCACAACATCTTACACAGAATTGTATGTGTCATGGGTAAAAGGAAGTCTTTTGTCCTTAGTGATTTTTTTAACTAATTCATTTATTTTTGTTTTATGTTATGAGTGTTCTGCCTACATGTATGTAAGTGGACCCTTGTCTGCAAAAACGCACTGAAGCCAGAAGAGCGTGTCAGATTCCCCTGGAACTGGAGTTACAGATGGTTGTTAGCCACCATGTAGGTGCTGGGAACTTAACCTGGGTCCTCTGGAAGAGCAGCCAGTGCTCTAAACTGCTGAGCCATCTCTTCAGCCCCTTTGGTGATTTTTTTTTAATATCGGAGTCGATGAATGTGCAGTTATTACTGGTGTAGCTCACCTTTCTGTGAAAGGATCGCTTGATAAATAAAGGTACACAAAGCAGATAGGCATCTCACTTGTCAGGAAAGAGGTTTTGAAGCTTTAAAAAAAAAAAAAGCCGCTGTTCCTAGCAGCCCGTTTGTGGAAGGAAGCCTGGGCAAACTTCTGCCACCAGGCAAGTGATTTTTTTTTTTTTAAGACTACTCTTTTTTTGTCTTTTTGATACAGGGTCTCCTTTTAGTTCCAGCTGGCCTGGAGCTTGCTTATGTAGACCAGGCTGGCCTTGAACTCAGAGATCCACCTGCCTCTGCCTCCCAACTACTGGGATTAAAGGCATGCGCCACCACACCTGGCAAGACTTTACTTTAAAAAAATTTTTTTTTATTATTCTTTATGTGTATGAGTGTACTGTCTGTATGTAGGTTGGTGCACCCATGTCGTGCAATGCCGCAGAGGTCAGAAGAAGGTGTCGGATTCCCCTGGAACTGGAGTCGGGGCTGGAGAGATGGCTCAGCTTTTAAGAGCACCAACTGCTCTTGCAGAGGACCCGGGTTCGATTCCCAGCCCCCACATGGCAGCTAAGACTTTACTTTTTTAAAGAGCAGTCTTAGATTCACAACAAAACCGAAGGACGCAGAGACTTCCGTCTTCCTGTCCCCACTACCAAATCCCCACTGGAGTGGAACAGTTGTTAAAACCAGTGTACCCACAGTGACTCTCCCACCAGCCTCCAGAGCCCACACTAACGCCTCACTTAAGTGCTATATGTTCTGTGAGCTCGGGTCAACACAGCATGGCCTGTATCCACCACTAGATGAAGTGTCCTGCCTCGAGCATCTCTGTCACCACAACCTCTTCCTCTCTCCCCACTAACCCTGCCATTCACTAGCCTTTTTATTATTGATATTTCTACATTCTTGCCTTTCCCAGAATCCCATGAGGTTGAGATCACTCAGCACACATGCTTTGCACTTAGGGATGTGTGTTTTAGGTGATTCCTTGCCTTTCCATGTCTCCATGGTGCATTTCTATAGGGTCTAAGTAATTTATGGAGGGGGCAAGGTTATGGTTTATTTATCCATTCATCTTCTAAGGGTATCTTGGTTGCTTACAAGTCCTGAAAATTATGAATAAAGCTAATGTCTTAAACCTGCATGCAGAGTTTTGTTTCATCTATTTGGGGTTTTGTTCTTTGGTGTGTGTGTGTGTGTGTGTGTGTGTGTGTGTGTGTGTGTGTTTATTTTGCATTTATTCAAGGGAGTTGAATAAATTTATTCAACTTGAATAAATACAAAATAATGTGGTTTCTGGATCACATGGTAAAACTATTCATAGATGATTGGTTTAAATGTCAATTTGCCACAATTTAAAATCCCCTGCCACAATTTAAAATCCCCTGAGCAGGGCCCTTCAATTGAGAAATTATCTCGGTTGCCTTCATTGATGTAGGAAGACCTACCCCAAATACGAGCAGCTCCTTCTGGTAGCAGCCCAGATCAAAAGGGCATAAAGGAAGGAGGAGTAGTCTCCTGCCTGCTTGGCCTTCCCTCTCACCATGTGTTAATTTCTGCTGTTGCTGATAATGATTCTTCCACTGATATCAGAACCAGTGTTTCCAGGCTTCGTTGACTGGGCACTAAAGGCTCTCCAGGAATCTTCAGGTCTTTGGCACTGGATTGGAACTGCAGAGGTGCTTACCTAGCCTTGTGGACTGAGCCACTTCCAGGTCCTCAACTTCCCCAGTATGAGACAGCTATTGGTATAATTTCAAAGTAAGCTGAATTGATAAATTCTTATATCTATTCATTTTATCAGATCTGTTCCTCTAGAGAATCCCAAATAATACAATGTGTTTAATTTTCTTTTCCTTAAAAACAGACAGACAAAGCAATGCTCTCTTTCAATGTGACTGTACCATGTTCCCCACCAGCCATGAATGGGCTTTCCCGTGGCTCCACATCCTCATCACCATTTGGTGGTGTCAGTGTTCTGGATATAGATCATTCTAATAGGTGCGTGTGGTAGTAACTCTTTGCCATTCTTATCTGAATTTCCTATATCACAGCATCTAATATTGGGCATCTCCCATGCCTGTTAGCCATCTGTGCATCCTCTTTGCTGAGGTGTCTGTTAAAGTCTTTGGCCTATTTTTTAATCAGGTTCTTTGTTTTCTTATTGCTGAGTTTGAGAGTTCTTTATTTTGGATAAAAATCTGATGATGTGTCTTTTGCAAATATTATTCTGCCATCTGTGACTTGTCTTCTCCTTCTCTGGACATAGTCTTTCACAAACCACAAGTTTCTCATTTAATAAAAGCCAGCTTAGCCATTAATCCTTTCATGGGCTAGTCTTTGCGTCATATGTAAAAGCACCACCACACTCAAAGTCACCAAGATTTTCTTCTATGTTATCTTCTAGGAGTTTTATAGTTTTGTGTTTCATGATGAAATCTATGATCCAAGTGCAGTTAATTTTTATGAACAGTATAAGGCCTGTGTTTAGAGTCTTTTCTGATGCTGGAGGCCATTACTTAAAGGCTGTTAGAATAATACTCTTTTTTTATTCGAGTCATTCAAATACCTGAGGAATTGAAGTCATGTGGTGGGGTCATTTGAGCACAAACAACATGAAGGGCCACTCTAGCAGGAGCCCTTCAATGGAAGTAATGGGGGCAGAATTGACCTACGTTAGTGTCAGAGCTGACTCGTTGGAAAGACATCTTACTCCAGCACCCATTGTGGTAGAGCCAGAGCTTCCTGTGATATGCTTGCATCTGTTGGACTTCCCAGTGGGCTGAGTCCCATGCAAATAAGCATTTAGGGGAATGAAACTCACTTAGAGAAGGTAGACACTGAAAAGGAGAAAGTGTAGGGGCTGGAGCGATGGCCTAGCGGTTAAGAGCGCCGACCGCTCTTGCAGAGGACCCGGGTTCGATCCCCAGCACCCACATGGCGGCCGAGAGCCGTCTGAAACTCCAATTCCAGGAGAACTCCAGTTCCAGGGGAGTCCGACGCCCTCTTCTGACCTCCGCGGCGTTGCACGTCACGGGTGCACAGACTTGCATGCAGACAATACATTCATACACATACGGAAATAAATAAAATTTAAAAAAAAAAAAAAAAAAAAAAGAAAAGGAGAAAGTGGGATTTTGGTAGGAGAGGCAAGGGCTCCGTCCAGGATAAACATGGCTGTCCTTCTTAGCTCAGCTAGGTGAAATGAGTCATGTGAGCGAAATTACTAATATTAATTAGAATTACAGATAAAGTGATATTGGTAATATATTACTGCTGTTGACATTTATCCAATGCCACCCTGTGTAAAGCCCTGGTACTGTCTACCATTGATTACTTTACTCTACCAAGTTAGGCAGTAAGGGCGGTGACATGTTTGGAAGGTGAGGACACTAGACCGCAGGGGTCAATTACCTTATCGAGGGTCACACAGCTGGCATGCAGAAGGGCTCAGCTTCAAACTCAACTTGTTTTCCTCCATAGCCTGGGTAATCTCTGACCACCATGGAAAATGGAGTTGCTTCAGATCACGGCTGCCTTCTAGTGGTCTTTGGCTACAAAGCATGCAGTGCCGCTGTGGCTTCCCCCTCCGTGTATGGAAACTACCACCATTCCTCTTTGACTCCATGAGCATTGTCAAGGGTGTGCTGTGTGCTACCCGGGAGGGTGGTTCATACAACCTACATTTATTTGTTCACAACCTGAAGGCTGAAGAGCGAAAGCCAAGGCCGATCTGAATTCAATCTCTTCCCACCTTGAAGACACTGCCATCTGACCATGTCCTCACTGAGGAGGGAAAGTGCTTTGACTTCTTTTACCCATTGGATCATGACATCATTTTAACCACAGTTACCTCCTAAAGACCCTAGATCCAGATGCAGTCACGCTGGAGGGTCAGGGCCTCAACCTGTGAATTAATCAGTCCATAGCAAGCAGTCAGATTATGTTTATAACTTTTTAAATTGTTTTAATTTTATGTTTATGAGTGTATTGCCTGCATGTGTGTAAGTGCACCTGTATCATGCAATGCCCAAGGAGGTCAGAAGAAGGCATCAGATCTCCCTAGAACTGGAGTTACATAGGATTCTTAGCCGCCATGTGGGTGCTGGACATTGAACTCGGTGCTCTGCAAGAGTATGTACTCCCTGTGTATTTCCTGTGCCTTGCCGTGTGAGGTCGCATCACCTTGGGACTCCGCCAGCAAGAAGGCTGTCACCAGATGCAATCCCTTGACCGTGTACCTCCAAAACTGTGAGTCAAAAAAAAACCTCTCTTCATTGTTCAGAAAGAAAATAGAAACTTTCCATGAACATCTAGTCCTAAGTATCTCCACCATCTCAGATTTTTAGATCCAAGAGGGATGTCAGAGGAAATCAGGTCCAAACTCTGCATGTCCCAAATAAGCACCTGTAATTCCATGATGTTAGGGAACTCACCTCGAGCCACATAGCTTGGTAACGGCACTGCTGAACATAAAGCTAGACCTTCCAGTGCCAATGCTCAGGTCCCTAGCTCACATGAGGCAGCATGCAATTCACTTTGTTATCTTTGTAATTGCCTGACATAGTGGGTACCCTTCAGTAGTGCAGAAAGGGAAACTGAGGCTCAGCCATGGGATATCTTACCAGAGCTCACGTGGCTTTTTTAAGATGGAACCTAGACCCTCAAATCTGAGCTGTTGGGCTGTTTTTTCCACTAAGAATAAAGACAACCAACAGGATTAAGGTAGCGTGAGGGGTGGCTTGATTGGCTGTGAGCCAATATTTCTGACCCTGTTAATGTCTTGAACTCTCAGGATCAGCCCCGAGGTATATGGGCCTGCCAGGAATGACAGGGTGAAGAACGGAAAGGAAGATCAGCCTTACCCTCTACCCGCCATTTCCACCATCTTAGTCAGGAAGTCTTACCTACAAAGCCACCACTCTGGCTTTCCTTCATGTCTCTCTACCTTCAAACTCTCCACTCCTTTATCAGTAGGTAAACCAGCCTCACAGACAAGTACAAACTGTGCCAGCCCACCCTGCCCTCCGGCTACAAAGGAAGTGGACTTGGCATCCTATAGCCTTCACCTGGCATGAATCAGGAGGCAGCCTCAAGAGACCAGGGCAAGGCTGCCGTCAGGCTGATGGCCATGAGAGAAAGGTGCTTGCAGGAGAAAGGTGGGCGGCTGGCCCCGGCCCAAGCATGACAGAGGCCCCTCGCTGCCGCTGCCGCTGTCCCCGGCCCTGGGAACAATACCGAGGCTCTGTCCGGAAGTGACACTGAAACGCCATACCCTTGTTCCTTGTTCAGCCTCTGGCTAAAGGAGGTTCCTGGAGGGAATATTTTTAGTTTGACAAATGAAAGCCTGGGACCGAGGACAGGAGGGATTAAGGGAGCTCTTCTCTGACACTCCTGGAGACGGGGAGATGATGAGTCAGATACAGAGGGCTTAGGCGCGACTTCGCAAGACATTCCTCAGGCATGAGCACAGGCAGGCAGCGGCTGGAATGCCTCCCGCTGGCCGCCAGCCGGCCCTGCTCGGCGGGCAGGGAGGGGCCAGGGTGGCAGCTCCACCACCACCCTCCCCTTGGTACCCTGTTGGACAGCAGCTTTAGGAGATCAAAGAGGCCATCTGGGTGGCTTTCCGGAACTGAGAATTGAGAGCACTGGGTTCGAGGCCAGCCTTTGCTTTTTCCTGCTGGGATAGTTGCGGGGTGGGGGGGTGGGGGGTCCTCAACTCTTCTCTGAGCTTCAGTGCTCATGTGCCTGATGTGCAGCCCCGCCTCAGGAAGGTATGGATGAGGCTGCAGCTCTGAGAAGGACAGAGGGGCTCTGCAAGCATGTGAGCCAGAGTTCAAATCCCAAGGACCCAGAAAGTTGGGCATGGCTGTACGTGCCTGTAAGCCCTGCATTGGAGGTGGCAGAGTCAGACAGATCCTGAGCTCACTGGTTACCCAGTATAGCCAAAAGGGAGGTGTAGAGGAAGACAGCCAAGGTCCTGCTCTGCCTCTGCCGTGCACACACGTGCATACACACCTGCACGCTCATACACACACACACACACACACACACACACACACACGCATGCATGCACACACACGAACGCACAAACGTGGAGCACACTGTGCTGTAAGGTCAGGAGTTTTCTAGGCCACTGCAGCTGCCCCTACAGATGCAACCCAAATCTCTCCTGCCCGGCGTTTAGTGAGCACTCCCTATCAGCCACTCTGTGCTGAGTGCCCTGTTGTTCTACTACTCAGGAGCGATGCAGCTCAACATCTTCTCACAGTCAAAGAAACTGGGGCTCAGAAAAGGTGTGGCTTACCTAAGGTCACACAGATAGCCTCTAGGGGGCTGGCATTAGGTGTCAGCTCGCCCTGACTCTGAAGCCCACATCTCCAGACTCTGCTGTAGATTATCTGGGTCCTTGGAAGCTGGCCACCATCTCCCACAGGCCCATGGCATGCAGTGGGTACCTAGGAGGACGGGAGGTCTTTGAAGTCAGAACCTGCTCATGAGAGGCAGCCAACAGGACCTAGCTGGCTTGTTTCTCACTTTGCAAACAGCTGGCTGGGTGGGTGCTCCCAGGGACTCAGCACCAAGTCACTGAATGAATGCTACCCCAAAAATGTAAGTCTCTGATGAGCCACTCACCCTGCAGTCCACAAGTCCCACTGGCTGTGGCTTGGCCCATGGTGGGACTTCCAAATGAATATTAGGAGGCCATCAATGTATACTGCCTCTTTAAAATGCCAGAAGTGGGCTTTTATCCAAAATCAGTATCATTTCCCTTGTTAGCATCTTCCTTTTAAGTAGGTTAATCTAAGTCTCAAGAAGTCATTTTATAATCCCTTGTGGGACTTTGATGGAGTTATTTTGTTTTAAACTAAAAATAAAAAGTGGCCCATAAATTCAGTTATTTTCTTCTTCAATCTGGCAGAGGAGAGGGAGGGAGAGAAGGAGGAAGGGAGGGAGGGAGGGAGGGAGGGAGGGAGGGAGGGAGGGAGGAAAGAAGAAGCTTCCCTGAGTCTGGCCTCCTCAAACTGTCATACCGCCATGTCCACTCTGTATTGCAACAGGAAAGGACACTCTTCTACAGCCACCAATGGCCATGAGACTTCTGACAGGTCTCCTGTCTCAGAGGGTCTCAGCCCCAACTCCCATCCAGGAACCAGGGCCTCACTCTGTGCCCCACTGGAAGAGCTATTCAGGATCTTCTCAGACCTCGGGGTCAAGGGAGGCCAGTTAAGGTTTGAGCGTGACGTGTCTTCCACAGGCTCGTGTGTTAGAGAGCTTGGTGCCCAGCTGGTAATGATGTTTGTGAGATGGTGGAATCTTGGAGCATGGGGCCTAGCTGGCAGATGTAGGCCTCTAGGGGTGTGTCTTTGAGGCTTATAGCCCAGCCCTCTGGACCTATCTCTGCCTTCCTGATCCAGCAAGACGAACAACTTCAGCAGCCATGTAGTCCCCACCATGATGGAACTGTACTCTACAAATTGTGAGCCAGGATAAGCCTCTCCTCCTTGAAGCTGCTTGTCACAGTGACAGAAAAGTAGCATGCCCAGGGAGCAAGATGGAGAGAATGCTGCCCACATTCATCACCAGAAACATTCACATCTCCCCTTCTTAACCAATGGGGCATCGGTGCAAGCGCAGATTCTGTCCTAAGCTTCCTGTGATGGTCAGTCTGCTTGGTCAACTTGATGGAGTTTAGAAACAAACTGCTGGGCGTAGGTGAGGACATGTTTTAGCTTATCAGCTGAAACGAGAGAGAGAGAGAGAGAGAGAGAGAGAGAGAGAGAGAGAGAGAGAGAGAGAGAGAGAGAGAGAGAGAGCAATCACATGGCCTAGCGCATAACAGTTGCTCAATAAATGGCAACTGTATCTCTGTTACTGTCTTGACTTTGTTTCTGGTTACTCTGATTATAAAATATTCTGACAAAAGAAACTTAAGAGAAAAAGGCTGGAGGGCTGGAGAGATGGCTCAGCGGTTAAGAGTGCCAACTGTTCTTGCAGAGGACCCAGGTTTGATTCCCAGCACTCACACAGCGCCAAGAACCATCTTTAAGCCAGGCGTGGTGGCGCACGCCTTTAATCCTACCACTCGGGAGGCAGAGGCAGGAGGATCTCTGCTAGTTCAAGGCCAGCCTGGTCTACATAGTAAGTTCCAGGCCAGCTAGAGATATAGGGAAACCCTGTGAGAGAGAGAGAGAGAGAGAGAGAGAGAGAGGCTTTATTTGACTCCCGATTCCAGGTTATAGTCCACCATTGTGGGAAGGTCAAGGTGGCAGGAACTTGAAGCAGTAGTCAAATTGCAACCACAGTCCAGAGTAGAGAGCGGTGGATTAATGCATGCAGTGCCAGGCTTGCTCTCTCCCTCATAGGAAGTCGGGATTCTCTGTCTAGAGAATAGTGCTGCCTACAGTGAGCAGGTGTTCCACCTTGGTTAACATAATCCAAACAATACCCCACAGATGCCCCTACAGGCCAACCTAATCCAGACAATCCTTCACTGAGATTCTGTAACCAAGTGACTCTAGATTGTGAGAGATGACAATGTGGAAAGTGCTGTGATCCACCTCTGTTCTGTGGAGTGGAACAAGTCACAGAAAACCCAACTAAGTCTAACACCAAGAGGAAGATTCTGATCTGTTCTTCTCCACTCTGCACAGCCAGCCTGAAGCTGGCTGCACGACCAGAGAGCCGCTCACGCATTAGGCACGTGGGGACAGGAATGAGCTCCACCAGGGCACCAGCTGCAAATAAGAGCCTTATTGGAACCCATGGCTGAGGTCTCCTGAGAATCACACAGCCAGGCTGGATCCTCATCTACGTAGCTACCAACCAGTTTTCTCTCATGGGACATGACGTTCAGCCACAAGTGTCCTATCCCCAGCTCATCTGCCATCTCTTTCAACCTGTCATCTCCTCTCCTTCTGGTGGCTCCTGCTGACTTGGATCACAAGGGACCCAGTGGACTTTGCTCTCCTCTCTATACTTCAAAAACTTCCAGCTTCCTCTGCCACCTGCCTTGTTCTCCTGTCATTTCTAAGATGAAAAGCTTCAGGGAAGAAATCTGACTGCACCAATTCCTCATTGTATTTATGTGTACGTGGTGTACACGTGTGTGCATATAGAGGCCAGAGGTCAACATCGAGTCACTCCCTCTACTGTTCCCCACCTTATTTTTAATTAATTAATTAATTGTTTGTTCATTTTATGTGTTTGTTTTGTTTTGTTTTGTTTTTGGTCTTTTCAAGACAGGGTCTCCTTATAGCCCCAGCTGTCCTGGAACTCGCTCTGTAGACCAGGCTGGCCTTGAACTCACAAAGATCCGCCTGCCTCTGCCTCCCAAGTGCTAGGATTAAAGGCATGTGCCACCACATCAGCCTGTTCATTTTATGTGTATGAGTGTTTTGTCTACATGTATGTAAGTGTACCTGTGTCATGCAACACCCACAGAGGCCAGAAGAGGGAGCCCCAGAACTGGAGTTAAGGGCAGTTGTTAGCCACCATGTGGTTACTGGGAACTGAACCAGGGTCCTCTCCAAGAGCAGCCAGTGCTTTAACCCATGAACCATCTCTCTACCCTCTCCACCTTAATTTTTGAGGCAGGGTCTCTCACTGAACCTGGAGCTCACCCACTGGCTACAGTTGCTAGCCAGTAAGCTCCAGGGACCTTCCTGTCCTCACACACTGCCCAGAGCTGGGGTTACACTGCTGTAACCAGCTTTCTACAGGGAGGAGTATGGTACACACTTTGCCAAATGAGTGATCTCCCAAGCCTCCAAACTCCTCATCTTTAAAATTTAAATTTATTATTATGTATGTGCTTGATTTGTGTAGGGTGCAGATGCAATCACCACAACGTACAAATCAAGGTCAGAGGAGAGCTTTGTGGAGTAAGTTATCTCCTTCCACCTCTTTGTAGGTTATGGGGTTCAAATTCAGGTCATCAGCTTGTACAGCAAGCACTCTTACCCACAGAGCCATTTCACCAGCCCCCAATTCTCCATTTTTTTTCTAATTTTATTTATTTTTGTATGTGTATGAATGTACTGTCTGCATGTAGGTCTGTGCACCCATGTCTTGCAATGCCGCGGAGGTCAGAAGAGGGTTTCGGATTCCCCTGGAACCGGAGTTCTCCTGGAATTGGAGTTACAGACAGTTCTTAGCTGCTATGTGGGTGCTGGGGATCGAACCCAGGTCCTCTGCAAGAGCAGTCAGTGCTCTTAACCACTAGGCTCTCTCTCCAGCCCCCCAATTCTCCATTTTTATCTAAGCCACATTGTAGTGCCTGGTATGGTCTGAATTGAATACTGTTCAATCTCCACTGTGTGTTTTAATCTTAGGAGCTGTTAGGTTGGGATGGGGAACAGACTACAACTACATCAGCCACCTCTCTTCAGCAGTCCCTTGATCAGAGCTGTGAGACATAGGGCTTTCTCCTAGAGCCAGGCCCCGCGGCTGACAGATGCAGAGAACCCTGGTACCTTGATTTCCAAATGGTCTTCTCCAGCCTGGCTATCCTCATTTTCACCCATGGGCTCCAGACCTAGTCAGACCCTCAGACTGCTTGTCTATAAATGGTGAACCTAATAGTGCAAACCTCTTCCAGCCATGATGCTAACTAGGATAATCAGAAGAGAGTGTCAACCCTAACAGGCACTCAGCACTGTGGACCCCAACAAACAGTCAGTGCCCACAGCTTACAATAATGCCAACTGCAGCTATTACAGTTCAGGATTCAGTTTCGTTTGCATATGTATCCTCCCCCTTGTTTTCTATTTCATGAAGTTTCCCAGGTCTCTAAGCCTCAGCTTCCCCATCTTTACCAAAAGGCTTCTCATCCTTATCTCAGAGCTCTGCAAAGGATCTATGTGTCGAGCACCTAGAGACATTGAACTATCGAAGCCATGCTCAGTAGACACAAGGCGTCCCAGATACTTGTTCTTGTCTCATTCTTTGTGCATGATCCTTCTGCCAAGGTAGGTCTAGAAGTGTCCTATGAAGAATTCAACCCCTTAGGACTGGAGAGATACATAGCTCAGTGGTTTAGACCATTGGCTGCCCTTCCAGAGGACCCAGGTATTTGTTCCCAACATAGTAGCTAACAACCATCTGTAAACACAGTTCTAGGGGATCTAACACCCTCTTCTGGCCTCTGAGGGCACCAAATCCATGTGGTGCACTTACATATATATAGGCAAAACACATACACACATAAAATAAAAATAATTCAGCTCTTCAGATATTAGGACCAATCATTGGCTAGAACCCCCTCCTCAAGGTCTATAAGATGCTAGAACAGACAAGCTGTTCTAATAGTTCACAGATGGGAAAAAAAAAACTGAGGCCAAAGACAAAAGGTAATCTTCCCATGTGAAAGAAGGGTCATCCCAGAAAAAACGCCCCTCCTCTGGCCTTCCTGGTCTAGCGTGGGGGCCATGGTACCATCCTGGTCTGGTGTGGGGGCCAGGGTACCATCCTGGTCTGGTGTGGGGGCCACGGTACCATCCTGGTCTGGCATGGAGGCCATGGTACCATCCTAGTCTTGCGTGGGGGCTGTGGTACCATCCTGGTCTAGCATGAAGGCCATGGTACCATTCTGGTCTAGTGTGGGGGCCGTGGTACCATCCTGGTCTAGCATAGAGGCCATGGTACCATTCTGGTCTAGTGTGGGGGCCGTGGTACCATCCTGGTCTTGCGTGGGGGCTGTGGTACCATCCTGGTCTGGCATGGGGCCGTGGTACCATCCTGGTCTAACATGGGGCCGTGGTACTATCCTGGTCTAGCATAGGGGCTGTGGTACCATCCTGGTCTAGCATGGGGGCCGTGGTACCATCCTGGTCTAGCATGGGGGCCGTGGTACCATCCTGGTCTAGCGTGGAGGCCGTGGTACCATCCTGGTCTAGCATGGGGGCCATGGTACCATCCTGGTCTAGCATGGGGCCGTGGTACCATCCTGGTCTAGCATGGGGGCCGTGGTACCATCCAGCCACGGCCTGTTCCTCCACTGGTCCTCATTCCTCACAGGAATCATGCACAGCCTGCTCCTCTGCAGGGCTGTCCCTCAGGGCCAACACTGTGAGGAAGGAAAGTCTGGACCCTGAGGCAAACCTGAAGGGACTGACCCCCAGGACCAAGAGAGGAGCAAGCAGACCACAGCATCCCTCCTCACACAGCCAGACCCCTGCTTAGCCATCACTGCAGTGCATGGGAATCTTTACGGGAGGAAGTCTCCCCTGTGACTAGGGGGTGTCAGTGAGCCTTGAAAATGAAAGAGGATGAGGTCAGTGGTCTGGGGCTAGACTACCCAGGGCCCCCAAAAGCAGACCACCTGCCCTGCCTGGGCGATGTTTTCCAAAGCAGCAATGTGAGAAATGAATTTTTAAATCTGACATTATTAAAAACAATCAGCTCTGATTTCAAAGGCTGACAAGCCAGTCCCTGCATCCCTACGAGCCCAGGCCTACCCCATCCTACTAGGACAATGAACTGGTGACATCAGTCTGCCCTGGGGACAGCATCTGGAGAATTAGCACCAGCTACAGAGAAGGATGAAGTTACAAGATCATCAGTCGGAGAGCATTCAAATCTTTCCTGAATGGAGGGCCTCGTGTCCCCACACTTCTCAGGTACCCTATCCAGGGTGTCTGCAAGTTCACAACACATCTCTCCTCCTTCCTATGCTTCTGCAGAGGGGTCTCAGGCTCTTCTGATCCAGGAAGGAGGGTCTCTGGGCTGCAGTGAGGTGCTTTGTAAGACCTATTCTTCCTGTTCCTCCCTCTCCCTCCAATACAGCGCACGTTGGATGTAGCCATGCCAAGAGCATTGTCATTGAGTTTTTTTAACATAGGAAAAATGTTTACTTTTTGTTAGTGTTTATTAACTGTACAAAGTAGGGTTTCGTCCTGACATTTTCAAGCTCGCATGTAAGGTACTTTGTGTTTATCCTCCCTGCCCTCCCCCACGCTTACCTCCACACACACCCACTGGGTCTTTTCCTATCCCCTATGTCTCTCCTCTTGCTTTCATGTCTTTTGTATTTTCAGAGTCCCTTTAGGAGAGTCTGTGGGAAAGCATGCTCCCCTTGGCTTTCGAAGTCTGGCTTATTTCACTCAACAGGATGATTTCTAGCTCCATCCATCTCCCTGAAAAGGACATAATTACATAATTCTTCTTAGTGGCTGAATACTATTCTACTCCGTGTGTGTGTGTGTGTGTGTGTGTGTGTGTGTGTGTGACATTTTCATTTTCTTTATCCATTCATTTGTTGATAGCCCCTAGGCTGATTCCATGTTGACACTGGTAGTTTTCAAGCTCCCTAAGAGATGTGGGTGAACATCCATGTAGACAGCTTCGATCGTAACCCTCTCCATCCTTCCCACTGTGGTTTGGGTGCTCTTTGGGGTATGTGATCTGCTGCCTCCTCCTAGAGAAGGGACCCCAGCTCCTTCTGGTGGGCTCCAAACTCCTCCCCATCCACCCAGGACTTCCTGTCTTTCTGCATCTGCCTTTCCTCCTTTGCACTCTGACCCTTGGCACAGATCTTTGTCCAAACAAACTGGTTTTTCACTCAGACTGTGTCCTCTGGTCTGGAAAACCTGCAAGAGTAGTCAGCCATACCTGGGACATTTTCCTCAACTTGCAAAGCCCAGCCCCATGTCAATCCTGCTAGGAAAACCCTCCGGGGACTGCACTCCTAGTGACCTCAGAGCGTGAATCACACTGTCTCCTAGTGACGTCATCAGTGCATGTGCCCCAACACCATGACAGTGACTCGGGTGATGACCTTCTTCTTTGTTTGTTTGATTGTTTGCTGCTAGGGTTTGATCCAAGTACATGCTAGGCAAGTACTCTGTCACTCCATCCCCAGTCCTTTTTTGTCTTATTTTGTTTTGTTTTTTTGTTTTGCTTTGTTTTGTTTCATTTTGTTTTGTTTTCTTTTGTGAGTCAGAGTCTCAGTATATACCCCAAACTGGCCTAGAACTCCTAGTCCTCCTATTTTAACTCCCCAACTACAGAATCAGAGGTGTGTACCACCACATCCAGCCAGTAGAGGCATTTAAAACAAGCCAGGTATGTTTACGAACATCTGTAATCCCAGCACTAGAAAAGCAGACAGGAGGAGCTATATAGTAAAACCTTGTCTCAAATTCTTAAAAGTGTTTTAAATAGACTAATTCATTTGCCATAGCCCCTCAAGGTCCCTATTAGGATCTTCCACATTCTACAGATGAGGAAACAGGCAGAGAGACATGGAATGATCTGGACAAGATCACATAGCTAGTGGGGACCAGGGCAAACTGAGGCTAGGCCATCAGCCCTTTCCAACAGGCTATGGAAAGCCAAGTTGCACCCTCTAATCTCTTCTCTGCTTCTAGGTCCACGTCTCCTACCTGACAGGGCAGTCTAGGAATTGTGTTGTTATCAGCAACATAGGAGTGTGTTAAGTGACTGTCAGGTTACCACACTGAAAAAAATCAATCACTCTAACTTAAGGAGTATTCTCTCTGTGGATTGAATGGCTCATATATTATCTTCTCCACAACAAGGTGTAAAGTACCTTCATTTCATAAATAAACCATCTCACATTCATGAGGCTCTGTAAGCTTAAAGCCCTGAGTCCCCAGCTCTTAGCATACTCAAGACACATGGTCAAGACTCAATAATGTGTTGAATGGCACTGAAGTTCTCATTTACAGGACTTTCTGCTTTAGTTCTGAGGTCACAAGATAGGAATCAAAGATTCAACCTACTGGTAGCTAACACCTGCCTTGTTCTCATGGGGAATGGCACCCACGGGCCCTGTGGTCACCCGCTGGTTTCTCCAGCTCTCACAAGGCAAGGTCCATTGTCTGTCCTACCCATTAGATGAGACTCGGAAAGGTTGTATGTGTAAGACAAGTTCAAGATCACAGCGTTGGTTAGTGAACAAACAGAGAGCCAATGACAGAGAGAGGCCTTTGGTAACTGCAGGTGCAGATGATAAGGTGTGGCCAAAGGGCAGTGAAGAGACTGGCCCTGAGAGACAGAGTGTGTCAGGTACAACTTTCTCAGCTCTCAGCACATTCCTGTCTCCCTGGCAATGATAAAATGGACAGGCCAGTTGCTCTGGTGACATCTTATTTCTGCCTCTTCCGGGCCCCTGCAGAGGCCCCCCTTGCATTCCTAGTGACGTCACCCAGCTGTGCTCCCTCATCTCCGGGAGGAAGCTCTGTCACAGCCAGGAAGGGGGGAGGGGCAGGATGGGGGTGCTGAGGGATGACAGTGAGACAAGCCGTCTCTGGGCAGCTGCAGGCAGGGAGGAATGTGTTCCAGAAAGGTCCACCGCCATGCTGTGGTGGGGTTTAGGAATCTAGGCAGAATCTTCAAGCAGTGTCACTTCCCGATGACCAGAGGTGGATGCCAAGGCCCGAACGACCCAGGCTAAAGATGGCAAATATTCCAACTAAATAAAACACGAAAGAGCATAGCAATCGCCTTCTGCCAGGAAATTTAATCTTAAATGTGGTGGGGATCTGGGAAGGGACAGGAGCGGGGACAGGGAGGGCTGAGGTTCTGAAAAGATTTAATTGGTGATAGGGCCCTAAGAATATGTAAATAGACTCTTGGTTTCTGTCCTAAAAGGAGAAACAGATGGCAAGGACTTGGAGCAGAGTTTTCATTCGAAAAATCACTAAGATTGGAAGAACTCCGTTTAAAATGTACATAATTCGATGGTTATCTCCTGGGGTGGGGGACTCCTTACTCAAGTTTCCTTTTACATCGGCCCCTTCCCCACTGTAAGATCCAGTCCTTGACCCTCCCTTTCCCTTACCCTTCCTCTAAAGCCCTGGGGTTGGTGGCTGGAGATGGAGGGAAGGATGCAGAGGACTTCCGTTAGGGGGTCTGGTTCCAAAAGCCTGTGGCTAAACCTTTAACTCAGAGATCATCTAAATAAGGTTAACAATTTCCAAGTCCGGCCTCTGCTAGAAGCGTCCAGCGACGAGGAACCTCGGCAGCCAGTCCTGGTTGTTCCGACTCGTTCTTTGACGCTCTCCCCAAAAGCTGAACCAAACTCTGTCTGCACAAAGCTTTTTAACTTTTGTTCCCTGACTCTACAGGAAACACAATGGATTCTTCCTCCTTATAACAAATCCTTCTAGAAAGCCCTCTGGGGACACAGGTGCTGTGGGCCCTTCCAAATACAAAAAAAACAAGAGATGGAAGGATGGCTTGGTAGAAACTTGCCTAGCATGAGGTCCTGGGTTCAATCCCCAGCACTATAAAAACAGGTAGTAAATAAATAAATAGATACTTGAAAGTTCAATGGAAGGAGTTCAGGGACAAAAAGACCCCTGAGTTCTAGTCTTCAGTTTCTTCATCTATAGAATGGGAAAGCAGATAGCCAGCCCTCTCCAGTACAGTGAGGGTGAAATGTGAACAACCAACCAACTACACTGAAGGTAAAACAGTCCTATAAAGGTGAGTTAAATCCAAGCACAACCTGAACCACAGAGGAGAGAGGTTAGGGAACATCTTCCTCCCCCGCAAATAAACAGTGCTGAACCTAGGATATCAAGCCATGCCAGCTCTGATGTTTAAGAAGTCTCTCATGCAGAACTAGGATAGGCACAAGGTTTCTAGACCTGCCAACCAAAAGCACTGGCCCCTGGCCAAGGTGGCTCTGTGAAAGGGTAGGAAATTTCCAGAAGCACAGAGGAAGAGGAGATGATGCTGAGAGGAAGCAGGAAGGGAGCTCTTTGCATGCTCCATGCATGAATCAAGTGGACAAAAGTGTCATGCAGGAAAATCTCCCCCAGTAGAGATGGGCTGCCCAGGAGTTACACGTCAGCCAAACGCCAGCCCTGCCCCAAAATGTTGCATCCTGGTCTCCAGAACCAGGAACTGGGACTAAGAGTCATGGTCACTTACAGTGGATTACCCAGATGACCCAACACAGGTACTCAGAAGAGACAGCAGGAAGGCCAGAGATGCCTGTGTGATGCTGACAGCAGCTAAGGTCAACAGGTGTCAGGCTGAACCAAGGAGCCTGTGCAGCTATGGAAACTGGAAAAGGCAGAGAAGTGTGTTCTCCCCTAAAGCCTCCCGAAGAAAGGCAGCCCAGTCACCCCATGTTGGACTTCTGAGCCCAGAACCATCAGACAATAAACCTGTGCTGCCCTGAGCCAGGGAGATGGTGAGAGTTTGTATAGCAGCAAAAAGAAATGGGGCGGGGGGGGGGGGCAGAGGGAGGAGAAAGGGGGAGGGAGGAAAGGAAAGGAGAGAGGGAGGAAGGGAGGGAGGGAAGGAGGGAGGAAGGAAGGAAGGAAGGAAGGAATCATATCAACCCAAATTTGGCCCCTTGGGTCTTTACATGCTGACCTCACTTCCTCCTAGATTTTCACACTGTTCCCTCTTTCCATCCTGGTGTCTCTGCCTCAGAGACCTGTCCTGGCCACCCCGTCTAATTCTTGTCTACTAGTCCCTGATGGCCCAGTGTTACGGTAATCCACTGGTGGATTAGAACCAGCAGAGTTAAAAATAAAATAAGACAGAAGAGTAGACCATGAAAGGGAAGTAATATCATCACTTAATACTAATTTTTCATATGTGTCTGTGTCTGTGTGTCTGTGTGTCTGTGTGTGTGTCTGTGTCTGTGTGTCTGTGTCTGTGTGTCTGTGTCTGTGTGTGTGTCTGTGTGTCTGCGTCTGTGTCTGTGTGTGTCTGTGTGTCTGTGTCTGTGTGTCTGTGTGTCTGTGTGCCTATATCTGTATGTGTCTGTGTGTGTGTGTCTGTATCTGTGTGTCTCTGTGTGTCTGTGTGTGTGTCTGTGTCTGTGTGTCTATGTGTGTCTGTCTGCGTCTGTGTGTCTGTGTGTCTGTGTGCGTGTCTGTGTCTGTGTCTGTCTGTGTCTGTGTGTCTATCTGTCTGTGTGTCTTTATGCATGTTGGCCTGCAATGTAAAAACCACTTTCTTCTTACAGATCAAAAAAATTTTTACATCTTTGCCCAAAACTAGAGAAAAGACAGCTTCTTCCACAAGTGTGCTGGAAAGCAGGTAGCCATATGCAGAAGGAAACTACATCCCTATCTCTCACCCTGCACAAAAACTATTCCCAAATGAATCAAAGACCTGAAACCCTGAAATCACTAGAGGAAAACCCTTCACGATATAGACATAGGCAAGGACTTTCTCAGCAGGACTACAGTTGCTTATGAAATATGGTCAGCAATTGACAAATGAGACTCATGAAATTTAAAAGCTTCTGAACAACAAAGGAAACTGCAACTCCTATTTCAGAATAGGTGAAAATCTGCAAACTATGTATCTGAGAAAGAATTAACATTTAGAATATGCAAAGAACTCAAAAACCTCAACAATTAGAAATCGAACAACCCAATTAATAAATGAGCCAGGCTGGAGAAATGGCCTAGCGGTTAAGAGCGCCGACCGCTCTTGCAGATGACCCGGGTTCGATCCCCAGCATCCACATGGCGGCCAAGAACCGTCTGAAACTCCAATTCCAGGAGAACTCCAGTTCCAGGGGAATCCGACACCCTCTTCTGACCTCCACGGCATTGCACGACACGGGTGCACAAACTTGCATGCAGACAGTACATTCATACACATACAGAAATAAATAAAATTAATAAAAAATTTTTTAAAAAAAATAAATAAATGAGCCGATAAAATGAGCAAACAGTTCTGTAAAGATGAAGTACAAATGCCAAATAAACATATGGAAAAATGTTCAACCTCAAGAGCCTCACAGACATGCAAATCAAAACTACAAACTGAGATTCCATCTTTCGCCAGTCAGAATAGCAGTCATTAAGAAGACAGATAACAACAAATGCCGGCAGGATGTGGACAAAAGGGAATCTTTATACATGGCTGGAGGGAATGTAAACTTGTCCAGCCACTATGGAAGCCAGGATGAAAGTTTCTCAAAAAATTAATAATAACAATAGATCTTCC
Source organism: Rhizomys pruinosus (assembly GCA_009823505.1). NCBI lineage: Eukaryota > Metazoa > Chordata > Mammalia > Rodentia > Spalacidae > Rhizomys > Rhizomys pruinosus. The sequence goes on from VZQC01009894.1 coordinate 3,706,028, forward strand.
CATGACCCACCTATACCGCTCCTGGGTATTCACCCGGAGGACTCCAGTCAACACGTCACAGAGACACATGTACATCAGTGTTTATTGCGGCACTATTTACAACAGCTAAGTTATGGAACTAAGCTGTATGTCCAACAATAGAGGGAAGAGTTAGGAAAATGTGCGGTGTAGACACAATAGAATTTTTAGACATAAAGAAGAACAAAGCTACATTATTTGCAGGAAAATGGATACCACTGGATTTAGTAATATTAAGCAAATAAAGTCAATCACAAAAAGACAAATCTTATAAAAATATATTTCCTTTCATTTGTGGTTCCTGGATTTCTATAGAATCGTGTGTGTGTGTGTGTGATGAAAGTAGAAGTAAACTGTCTAGGGGACAAAGGAAGAAGAGAGAAAAGGGAGGACAGAAAGGTATGAGGGGAAATACGCTCAACATATGAACCTTACATATATGAACCATACATATATGAACCATACATATATGAAGCTTAAGAAGAAAATCTTAATTGAGGCTTGGCAGATATGGCTCAGCAGCTGAAGTGCTTGCCGAGCTAGCACCACAAGCTGAGCTGAGCCCCAGTGCTCATGTAAAAAGCCACATATAACAGGGAGCAGCTGGAACCTCAGCACTGAGCGGTGGATACAGGAAGGCCCTGGGGCCTCGCCAGCCAGCCTAGCCAATCAGGGAGCTCCAGATTCAGTAAGAGACCCTAACTCAAACACAACATGGAGAATGATCGAAGAGGACACCTGACATCAACTTCACACAGGTGTGCAGAAAGAGAGAGAGAGAGAGAGAGAGAGAGAGAGAGATTTTGTGTGTGAAAGCAAGTTTATTGACTCATGCCTGTAATCACAGTACTTCAGAGGCTGAGGCAGGAAGATTGCCAGGAAGTGGAGGACAACCTAGGCTATATGATGAGTTCTAATTCAGCCTGTGCTACAGAGACCCTGTCTCAAGAAAATAAAAGATCTAATATGTCACCCATCAAATTTTCATCAGAGCTCATAACACATGAAATCCATATATATATATATATATATATATATATATAGAGAGAGAGAGAGAGAGAGAGAGAGAGAGAGAGAGAGAGAGAGAGAGATTAATCCATATGATGGAAGTGGAGAACAGGTCCTCAAGTTGTCCTCTTACCTCTACATGCATGTTATGGTTCACACACACACACACAGGATACATTTTTTTTTCACCTCTTCCAAGAGCACATACTCTTTTGCTTGTATTTTTTTTTTTCCTTTTCTAAGTTCCCAGTACTAAAATAGTACCTTTTACTCCATAAGCATGCAATTGTGATTTTTTTGCAGGAATAAATGAGTGAATGAGCCTATGACTTCAAGACCTAATATTGTGGAGAAATGGCTCAAGGCTTAAGACCACTGGCTGCTCTTGCAGAGGATTAAAGTTCAGTTCCCAGCATCTACATGGTGGCTGACAACCATCCATAACCTCAGTTCCAAGAGATCCAGCTCCCTCTTCTGGCATCTGAGGGCATTGCAAACATGGGTGCATTACGTACATGCAAAATATTCATACCCATAAAACAAAATAAATAATAAGTAAATAAAATGTTGTAGGAATGGATTTAGTAACTAATAACGTAAGTGGATCCCAGTGATGCACAGATAGATCATACACAAGCTACTGAAATGTTAAATGTGGGGATGTAAATTAAAGAGGTTTTCCAGGCTCTTGAGGGACCTCTAAGCCAGCTACAGAGACTAGTTGCAGAAGAACCATAGCACAGATGAATCTTATCCTGAGCCGTTGAGGCCACAGCCTTCTCTTCTCATTCCACCAATGAGAATGGACAACTCAAGGTATAGAAATGAACCCTCCCAGAGCAGTCAGCGGAAGCCTAGAGGATCCCCCACACTGTATTCTTCCTCCCTCTACCCTGAGCAATGGCTCTGGGCATGTTCAGCTCCAAGGAGGGCTAACCCAACCAAACAGGACAGGAAGGTCCATCCTGATTCTAGCTCAAACCATGCTACTCCCACCCAACGCTCTGGTGTGATAGTACCACCCGAACTTAGGAACAGCATCGTGAATTTAAAGACACTTAGCCCTAGAGGCTAGGGAGATAGCTCATGCAGTAAAGTGCTTGTCTCACAAGCATGAGGACTTGAGTTCAATTCCCATCACTTGGGTAAAAAGCTGGGCATGGTCTTGTGTACTTGTAATCCCAACACTGAAGGAGTAGAGGCAGGAAGACTCGGGAGCTTGCTGGCCACCCAGCCTAGCCTAATCAATGATGCCGGGTCCCTGTGAAGGACTCAGTCTCAGTTAACAAGGGGAGACCAGTGAGATGGCTCTGCACATAAAGGACTTACCAACAAACTTGGTGACACACGTTCAATCTCAGGACCCATATGGTGAAAGGAGAGAACAGACTCCTGCAAGTTGTCTGACTTATACATGTATGTCATGGCACACATGGTAAACATGTGTTTATATATACATACATGTATGTACACACATGGTAAACACATAAAACATTTTTAATTTAAAATAAATAAACACAATGTGGAGGCCTCCTGAGCAAAAACATGCAAGGTTGGCCTCTGACTGAGAGACAGAGAGAGAGAGAGCCTTTATTTTTTTATTGTTTATTTATTTATTTATTTATTTATTTATTGACATTTTATTTATTTATTTATTTATTTATTTATTTTTAACAAATCTAGACCCGTGTTCCTGCCCATTCCCCCACCCCCCCAGAGCTCATGCATTCTGCCAAACATGCTTTTCATCTCTTAGTCTTTCTCAATATTTTCCTTGGGGAAGTTGACTGTTTTGAGCAGAAGTTCACTGTTTCAGTCAGTTCTTTGATGCAGTCTTTTCTGTTGTTGTTGTTGTTGTTGTTGTTGTTGTTTCCAAAATGCATTACGCCCAACTGCTTTGTACAAAAGCTCAGGGGGCCCTACACAAGAAATACTTACAACTGGGTAATTGGCACTAGCATCCACAGATGAGGGATACCATTCGTCGTTTGTTTTTCTGGGACTGTGTTACTTCACTCAGGCATGAATGTCCTCTAGCTCCACCATTTTCCTGAAAAGCTTGTGATGTCGTCTTTCTTTACCTGCTGATACAAATCCATTGTGTAGATGTACACATTTTCTCTATCCACATCGTCAGTTGAGGGCCATTTAGGTTGGTTCCAGCTTTGCTATTGTGAAGAGAGCTGCAATAAACATATGCGCTGGCATGTATCTCTGTGGTGTGCGTAAGTCTTGAGGACATGCCCAGGAGTGGTAGGGGGGTCGGGTGGCAAGTTCATTCCAAGTCTTCCAAGGGTTCTCCACAGTGCTTTCCATAGTGGCTGTACGAGTTTACATTCCCACCAGCAGTGATGAGTGTTCCCCTTTCCCCCCAACCTCTCAGCACTTGTATCATTTGTTTTCTGATCTACCAGTCTTATTGGAGTAAGATTAGTCATTTAAGTGGTTTTCATTTGCATTTCCTTAATGATTTAGTGATGTTGAACAGTTCTTGAGGTGTTTCTCAGACATCTCTAATTCCCACTTGTGAAGTCTCTGTTCAGTTCTTTGCTCCATCTATTGAGTGGGTCATTTGTTGAGAGAGAGCCTTTAGATGGAGATGGTGCTCTGTGCTAGGTACTCCCAGCACTTGGGAGGCTGAGGCAAGAGGATCGTGAGTTCAAGAGCAGCCTGGGCTACAATAAGACCTGCAAAAACAAACAAACATTAAAACCCAAGACATTCAACCCTAAATCAGGCAGGTGTGAGTTCTAATACACCTGTGGCTATTGCCTATTAACCCAGAAACATGGGCCACTTTTTAACCTTGCTAAACCTCTCATTCTTCACTTGAAAATGGAACTTGTGGGGACTGGAGAGATGGTCTAGTAGTTAAGAGCGCGGACCGCTCTTACAGAGGACCCAGGTTCAATCCCTAGCACCCACATGGTGGCTGAGAACCGTCTTTAACTCCAGTTCCAGGGGAATCCAACGCCCTCTTCTGACCTCCACGGCATTGCATGACAAGGGTGCACAGACCTACATGCAGACAGTACATTCATACACATACAAAATAAATAAAATTAAAAAAAAAAAAAAAAGAAAATGGAGCTTGTGGACTAGAAGCATAGCTCAATGGTAGAGCACTTATCTACCATGCCTTGGCCTGGGTTCAATTTTATCAATATAATAATAATAATAGAGGTGGGAGTGATAGTGCACACCTTTAATACCAGCACTCAGGAGACAGAGGCAGAGATTTCTGTGCATTCAAATACCAGCCTGGTCTACATGGCCAGTTCTCTAGACCCGCTTGGGCTACAGGCAGACCCTGTCTCAAAAGATCAAAAATAACAATAATAAATAATAATAATAATAATAATAATAGCATAGAAAGGATAGCTCTTTTATTAGTTATTTTCTTCATTGCTGTGACAAAACACCTGAAAAAAAGCAAGTGTTTGAAAAGGACATGGCTCTTTGCCACCATCTCGGTGGGAAGGTGTGGGACTTGGCATCTGCAGCAACAGCAGTGTGAGGCAGATGTCACATTGCATCCCTAGTTAGGTAGAGAAGGAGATGGAACCTGACACACAGCTCACTTTCTCCTTCTCTCCTTTTGATTCAGTCTGAAACCCCAGCCCATGGGATGGTATCACTCCATTCCAGGTGAGTCTTCCTCCTCAGTTAAACCTCTTTAAAAAGGGCTGGAGAGATGGCTCAGCAGTGAAGAGCACCAACTGCTCTTCCAGAGGACCCAGGTTCGATTCCCAGCACCCATATGGTAGCTAAGAACTGTCTTTAAGCCGTTTAAAAACGCCTTTAATCCCAGCACTCAGGAGACAGGGCAGGCCAATCTCTGTGAGTTCAAGGCCAGCCTGGTCTACAGAGTGAGTTCCAGGCCCACTGTGGCTATAGGGAGACCCTGCTCTAAAAGACAAAAAAAAAACTCTTTAAAAATACCTCATAGGCCCACCCAGATGTGTGTCTCCTACATGATTCTAAATCTAGTCCAGTTGACAATGAAGGTTAACCATCACAGAGCTCATAAATAAAGAACCCAGAAGAAAGTGGGCTCTTGCTGGGCTCCTGCGAGACATTGGTTGTCTCCTTTCTGCAAAGGGATTTATGCACTGGTGCTGTGGTTTACCTCGTGCCTACAGAGGGTGGACCCCGCTCAGATGTCATTAGTGATAACTTACAAGGGTATCCCATCCTCAAGTACCAGCTCCCAGCCATCCAGAAAAGATGTCAAAAACTTACAAGGGTATTCCATCCTCAAGTACCAGCTCCCAGCCATCCAGAAAAGATGTCCTTTAAAGAGAGTTTGTCCTCTAGATAGAGGACACTCATCCTGGGGTGAGGAGATGCTAAAACCAACCTATGGCCATCGCAATGTGAGTGAACGGCTCAAAATGGTTAACAGTCCCTTTTGAGTGCTGAGGGCCACAGGATGATGTATGCGGACCCCTTCCTGCATAGAACAGGCACACTAGTGGTGTTCTACAGTGATAGCTGTGATGGCCAACAACTTTAATCTCAGCATTCGAGAGGCAGAGGCAGATAGATCACTGTGAGATCAAGGCCAGCCTAGTCTATGTAGCAAGTTCCAGGCATACTAGGGGTTCAGGGAGACACTGTCTCGGAAAAAAAAAAAAACAAACCGAAACAAAAATACAATATATTGATATAGAGATAAAAATTCATTTTTTATGATTTTAAAAGAAATCAAGCCGGGCATGGTGGCGCACACCTTTAATCCTAGCACTCAGGAGGCAGAGGCAGGCAGATCTTTGTGAGTTCAAGGCCAGCCTGGTCTACAGAGTGAATTCCAGGACAGCTGGGGCTATAGGGACACCCTGTCTCGAAAAGACAAAAAAAAAAAAATCAAAATATCTTCATGGGCCCCTAAAAGAACTGTATTCTGCTGTAATTTGTATCTGAAACGTCCCCAGTGGGTTCAATGTTTTGACTTCTTCTTCCCCAGCTGGAGGCACTACTTTAAGAGGCTATGGAATCTTTAAGAGGTAGAGCTTAGCCTGGAGAAATAGGTAACCAGGGGTGGGTCCCAAGCTCTGCTTCCTGGCTTCCCACCATGTGAACAGTCCCTGCCATAAGGTACTGCGGCCATGACAGTCTCCACTGTATCTTCTCCGCTGAGACAGACTGAAATCACGAGCCAAAACAAACCATTCCTTCTTCGAGCTGTTTCTGTTAGGTATTTGGGTTACAAAGACAGGAAAGGAATCAACACCTGTACCCTCAGAGATGTGACTACACCGCCCAAAGGCTGTCGCCCTGAGGCCAGCCTCCCCTGCTCACCTCTTCCCAGGAGTACAGCCCACCTGTGTGTTGGTTAACTTTTTTTTTTTTTGGTCTTTTGGAGGTCTCTGTGTAGCTCCAGCTGGCCTGGAACTCGCTCTGTAGACCAGGCTGGCCTTGAACTCACAAAGATCCACCTGCCTCTGCCTCCTGAGTGCTAGGATTAAAGGTGTGCACCACCACATCTGGCTGTGTTGGTTAACTTTAACTGGCTAGAAATGTCCACATGGGAGGTTAAAACATGTGACTCTTGAGCTTCCTCTGCCTGATGGAAGCCCCACAGGTTATGCCCACATCCCAGAACATTTGCATTTAATCATGTTTAAGAAAAGGGACCCTGAAAAGGAATGAGGAGAAGACTCCCAGATGAGATCATCTCACATATTCTGGCTAAACTCCAGATCTAATAACAAGCTTAAAAAGGCACATGGAAAGCTGGGCGTGGTGGCGCACGCCTTTAATCCCAGCACTCGGGAGACAGAGGCAGGCCAATCTCTGTGAGTTCAAGGCCCGCCTGGTCTACAGAGTGAGTTCCAGGCCACCTGTGGCTATAGGGAGACCCTGTCTCAAAAAGACAAAAAAAAACTCTTTAAAAATACCTCATAGGCCCACCCAGATGTGTGTCTCCTACATGATTCTAAATCTAGTCCAGTTGACAATGAAGGTTAACCATCACAGAGCTCATAAATAAAGAACCCAGAAGAAAGTGGGCTCTTGCTGGGCTCCTGCGAGACATTGGTTGTCTCCTTTCTGCAAAGGGATTTATGCACTGGTGCTGTGGTTTACCTCGTGCCTACAGAGGGTGGACCCCGCTCAGATGTCATTAGTGATAACTTACAAGGGTATCCCATCCTCAAGTACCAGCTCCCAGCCATCCAGAAAAGATGTCAAAAACTTACAAGGGTATCCNAAAAAAAAAACGCACATGGAAGGGCTAGAGAGATGGCTCAGTGGATAAGAACACTGACTGCTCTTGCAGAGGACCCGGGTTCAAATCCCAGCACCCACATGGCAGCTAAGAACTGTCTTAGGCCAGGCATGGTGGCACACGCCTTTAATCCCAGCACTGGGGAGGCAGAGGCAGGCAGATCTCTGTGAGTTCAAGGTCAGCCTGGTCTACAGAGACTCCAGGGACCGCACTCCGAGCTGTGCTGGTGTGCGTTCTCTCCTTGCCTACAGAGCGAGGACCAGTATTTCTCCCTTCAGGTTTTTTGAGAATTCAAAACAGCTCATTCATCAACACATCCCAAACCACATACGGATGCTTTCTTTGTGGCCAGAGGGACTGTGTCACAGCCACATTCCCACTGCCCCCAGGACCTCAGTGGCTGAGCAATCACTTCGTCAGCCATTACTTACTCTAGAAAATGGTATCTAGAAGCTGGAGGATGACTCAGTTGGTAAGGGTGCTGGACACCAAGTTTGATCCTCAGAACCCACAAAGTAGAGAGAACAGACACCCACATGTTGTTCTCTGACCTCTACACATGCACAATGGCATGTAGCTGCTCACATAATGCACATATGTGCATGCATGCACACACAAATAAATAAAATAGTAATGCTTTTAAAAGAAAGAAAAGAAAGCTACTTCTCCTGTGTCTCCCCATGCCAGCTAGCCCCGTTTCTTATTGGGTTTATGTCTGTTTATGTAAACACAACTGTCCCCATACACCAGCATGTATCACCTTGAAAATGAGGAAATAAAAATGAAAGCTGGAGCTGGGGATATACCTGGGTTGGTAGAGTGCTTGCCTGAAATTCATGAAGCCCAGAGCTCTAGCCTCAGCACCATGTATGCTGGGACACCATACCTGGAATCCCACCACTAAGGAGCTAGAAGATTCTGGAGTTCACCATCATCTTCAGCTTCATAGCAAGTTCTGGGCAAGGCTTCGATCCACAAGATCCCAAGGGGTTGAGGGGACTGACTTGTAATCCAGAAGATTCCAGGACTATCATCCAGAAGGGTCACATGAACTATCCCACAACTCTAAAGTTCATGTCCTACTTCTACCAGGAGACCCACTGAGATGTCATTTCTCAAGGGGAAAAGGATGCAGAGCTCTACTGAATCAGTAAGATGCTCAGATCCACCCAGGGAAGCTCTGAGGATCTCAGTTCTTTAAAACTCAGCTCAGGGATCTGGCATTGTATGGGCATCTCCCAGGAAAGATGGAAGCAGGAAGACAGGTGCACAACCCACAGACTAGGCCTTGCTTCCTGCAAGCCCTCATCAAGGCAAGATTTAGACTCAAACATGTCTGAGAACTTAACTCCAATTACTTAAATTCTGGGCTTCTGAGGACTGGAGATGACGAGGTTCCTCGGTCGGTTTGGGACTCAAACAATGTGAGTTATGGACACAGCTTAGGCAGATGATGATGTTCAAGGGCTGGCAGCTCTTATTGCCGAAAACAGGGTAAGGTTTTTCTTGATCAAGTCTACAGGTCTCCTTTAAAGACTTAGCATTAACAGGACTTTATGTTGGGACAACAGCACCACCTGGTGGTCAGCATTAGATCAGGCACAGGGCACTAGGGACCCGTCACACTTTCTCAGCCTGGTGGTAAAAGGCTCACATTCCAAAAAGAAGACTGCTCCTCCCAAAAGAACTTGGTTGAAAGAAGCCCCAAAGCCAGAAAAAAAACATAAGCTGACTTACCCCTTACTCATCCCTGAAGGAAGAAAAGCTAGTAATGTCTAGAAAGGTGGACACTGGGTCCCATCCATTTGGAAAGGACAATTCACTTCCCCTAGCTTCTTTCAACTGTATAACAGAAACAATACCTTATTTGTAAGCTCTCAAGAATGAAACATATAGGTCCCATGGTGGATATTTGGTAGGCCCAAGATAATATTTTTTTAATTGTGCCTGATCCCAAGAGGCACCCAGTCTCAAGACAGCACCTGAAACATGTCCCTTATGCCCTGGAAAGACATTCAACCAGCTGCCCTGTGAACCATGTGCTCTTCCTCCTCCTCACCTCTGGGAGGCACTGTTCCAAAGTTAGAACTATTTGGGAGCCTTCTATTAGAGCTGAGGTTCTTCAAGAATAGCAAAGGAAGAAGATGGGTCATTCATTCATTCATTCATTCTACAAGTGCTGAGCATTTGAGATACAAAGATTTTGATGTGGCACCTGACCAATCCAAGGAGCTTTCATTCTAACTAGGGCGCTATGAGAACAAATACAGAGGCTGGAGAGATGGCTTAGTGGTTAAGAGCACTGATTGCTCTTGCAGACCCAGGTTCGGTTCCCAGCACTTACACGTTGGCTGACAACCATCTTTAACTCCAGTTCCAGGGATGTGCGCCCTCTTCTGACCTCTCCTGGCATTGCATGCACATGGTGCACTTACATACGCATAAGCAATACACGAGTACACATAAAATAAAAATAAAAGCATTTAAAGAATAAATACAGACTTAATGGACCAGGGATTCTATTGAGTTATGTAATGTTTAGGATGTTAACATAGAGAAGGGAATGGCCAATGCAGTCTAGGGGAGGTGGGGGATCCAGCCATTCAACAAACATAAGACATCCTCCCAAATACCAGGCACATTGTGGGAACCTGGAAATCCAAGAATGAATAATACCATATCACTGGCCTGAAAGAGACTGTGGTCAGCCTAGATCTGGGGTGGTGTATTGAGAACACAATATGTAGCTGAGGTTGCAGAAGGCATTTGTTAGAGACAGCTTGAGCCAAGAGAAAGGCTGAGTGGTCACATGGTGTCAGCTTCTCCACACCTATCCATGGTGTTTTCTGAGCTGCATACTCCAGAAATGTAGTTTTTAAAGTCAATGCTATGTTTAAAAGTGGCTTATCAGGGTTGGGGAGATGGATCAGAGATTAACGATACTGGCTGCTCTTGTAGAGAGCCCAAGTTCAGTTCCCAGCACCCACATGTCAGCTAACAGTTCCAGGGCATCCAAGTCCCTCTTTGATTTCTGATAGTACTTCCTGCACGTGGTGCACATACACACACACACACACACACACACACACACACACAGGCAAATGCTGATACACATAAAGTAAAAATTAAATAAATAAATATAAAACTTGCTTATTCTCCCTCTAGTCCCTTTCACCCAAGGGTCCCAGAAAAGGAGATACTGCAGCCTGTCACTCAGAACACACCCAGAGAGCCCCTCTTTGTGTTCAAACACTTCAGCACCAATGACGTCCGCTGACCTACATCATGCTTCAGCAGCTGTAGAGCAAGGCAATAACAAACTTGAGACTAGACTTCACATCCAAGTACACCACTTCCTAGATGGGTGAGTTTACATCGGTTTACTTAAATTGTTAGGGTCTCTATTTCCTTATAGAGTACAAAATAGGGTTGTGGTGAATATTAAATAAAATATAATAGTGTGACAAAGCAATCAGGAGAGCTGGCTAGCCATCAGCTGCCATCTAAGAACTGTTTCTTGGGGGGTGGGGCACTTTTTGAGACAGGGTCTCCCTGTAGCCCCAGCTGGCCTGGAACTTGGTATATAGACCAGGCTGGCCCTGAGCTCACAGCTGCCTCCCCAGGACTGGAATTAAAGGTGTGTGCTATCACACTACCACTCTCAGCTAAGAACTGTTTCTTGAGCAACTACTATCTGTCAAGTCTAGAGCTATAGCTGTGAACCAGAAGGTCTTTTGGTCCCTGTTTTACAGAGTTTACAGTCAGCAGGGGAAATGAACTGTTAAACCACGTAAGCGCACAAAGGGTTATGTAATCCCCAGCTGTGAGCAGTGAGGGGAAAGTGGGCGGCATCAACAGCGAGGACAGAAGGACTAAGAGGAAGCAGTGGAATTAGGTTGGGAGTAATGACATTTAAGCTGAGACAAAAAGGATGTGCAGGAACAAGGCGATGAGCTGTGGGACTACATGCCAAAGCCTTTCGGTGGCCAAGAACACTGAGCCATCAGGAACTAGAAGAGGAAAGCGCAGGGTGGCGTCCATGCGGCCAGGAAGAGGGAAAGGCCCTGAGCTGCACTGGAAGAGCAGGCAGAAGCCAGCTCCTCCAGGCTCCCACGGGGCCACATGAGGGCATGAGCATTTTACTCTACACTGGTGGGAGGCTAGGAGGCAGGGAATGCAGACATGAGTCTGTGCTTTCCATAGATCCCTCTACTCATAACCGTAAGAGCAGAAGCATAGGCCAGGCGTGGTGGCACACGCCTTTAATCCCAGCACTCGGGAGGCAGAGGCAGGCAGATCTTTGTGAGTTCAAGGCCAGCCTGGTCTACAGAGTGAGTTCCAGGACAGCTGGGGCTACAGGGAGACCCTGTCTCAAAAAGACCAAAAAAAAAAAAAAAAACCGAAGAAGGACCAGATGACTAATGATGATAGAGATGCCAGACACACGGTCCCATAAGGGAGTCTGGAAGGTCAAAGAAATAAACATTGAGGAACATACATTTGCAAGTAAGAACACAGAGATGTGTATGCCTAGATGAACCTGAGCAGACCACACCATCCCTTCCCACGTCCTCCTCAGAGCTCATAAAACAGCACAGAATGGACCCGTAGGAAATAGGTGCTAGTTGAGCGGTAGGTTGATTAGAAGCAACCAATGACCTTCAACCCAGTTTTGAGGCCAGTTTGGGCCTGTCAGAAGCAGCGGACCATGGAGCCCTGTGGAGTAAGAAAGTTAGTAAAGAGGGTGTTGCTTAGAAAGGAGTAGGACGAGCCAAGATTGGAGTCCAGACTGGTAAAGAGGGAAAAGGATCAGCACAAATGCTAGGAAGCAGAGGCTTCTGGGAGTTCTTGTGTTTCTGAGCTCAGCTGTTTCATCCCTGTATCACCAAGCATGTCAAGACAACGCCATCACACTCTAGGTGAGTTCGGGTTCCCCTCGACTCTTGGATTAAAAGGACTGGGGCCTTTCATATTAGCGTTCTGGATTCTAGACCCAGCCTCAGCGCCATGATTTAGTGGCTATCCAAGTGTCACCAAGTGACTTGACCCCTAAGATTGGAAACTAGTTCTTGGTTTGTTTCCCTGGGATGCTTTCAGGCCTTTTATCCATTAGACAAGTGAACTCCTTGGCTTCTGTTTCTTCAGAGAAAGAAAACTACATTAGGAAGCCAAAATGACAAAGAACAAGGGGTTTTGATTTCCAAAAATAGACTCTAAGGTCTGAGGGTAGAACAATCGTATGAGTCAAAATTCAGTTGTTCAAGCCAAGATTAATTAAATGACTCTCCATATAAAGAAGCACTGATGTGGGTGTAAGGAAGGGGGCCGGGTTGCTGAAGTGTTCACCATTCAAGCGTGAGGACCTGAGTTAGATCCCCAATGCCCATGCAGAAAGCTGGGGGTAGCAGGGTAGCTGTGCTATGAACCACGGTACTTATTTTTTTAATTTTATTTATTTCTGTATGTGTATGAATGTACTGTCTGCATGCAAGTCTGTGCATCCGTGTCGTGTAATGCCGCGGAGGTCAGAAGAGGGTGTCGGATTCCCCTGGAACTGGAGTTCTCCTGGAATTGGAGTTACAGATGGTTCTTGGCCGCCAAGTGGGTGCTGGGGATGGAAACTGGGTCCTCTGTAAGAGCGGTGGGTGCTCTTAACCGCTAGGCCATCTCTCCAGCCCTGAACCACGGTACTTATGACAGTGTGCAGAAGACCTGTGCAAACCCAAGCCAGAGAGGGGCCCAGCATGGCTGAGGGAAGAGAGCAAGAAGCCTCGACTGAGAGTCGACTGGCAACTTAGAGCTTCTGGGAGGGGAAGAATCTGGCTTTCCTTCCTGGTGTGACTTGGTAGGTAGACTAGACTCCAAGGGATAGACTGACACCAAGAACACCTGGGAAATACAGATTCAACATGATAGGATTTTTTTTAAAGTCATGGAGGACATGAAGGCTCAGGGGTAATAGTGTGGAAGTGGAGAAGGAGAAGGGGTTCGAATACAATCAAAATACATTATACGAAGTTCTTAAAGCTATAAAAGTATTTTCAAGCTGGGTGCAATGATGGCGAACACTTGTGATCCCTGCACTGCAGAGACTCAAACAGGATGGTTAGGGCCTGTTGGCCAGACAGCGTAGCCAAATCAGCGAGCTCGGGGTTCAGCGAGAGACCATGTCTCAAGAAATAAGATAAAGAGTGACAGAGGAAGACATCCCAACATTAACCTTTAGCAAGACACATACTTACACACACTAAACAACATGTAGGTACACTATAGTCCCCATGTTTACCATGCTTCTGCATGTAAATATCAGCATGTGACCAAATTCTAGCCAGTAGAATGGGATCATTCTAGGCCTGGACCAGAAAAGCCTCCCAAGTTCAGTTTTTCCAGGTCCCCTGTCCTGATAGTAACTTAACAACCACATCCTGAAGATGAAGGAGACATCACAGAAAGTGACCAGAAAATCCCCTGCCAATAAGGAGTACCCAAGAGGGATTTCATTAACAGGCATCTGCAGTGTTTGAACTAGTATGCATTTGAGGCATTACGATCGTATGCTGCCCTCAGTAATATCGCTAGCAAAGAGATCAGTGAAGAATATGTCCTTGTGTGTGATGGGGAAATAACAGATTCTGCCTGCCTCAGTTTATGGAATATGAGAGCAAAGACCTTTGCTCGTTCCCCCGGGGAGCCCTGGAGAAGACGGCAGCATGTCCCAAGAAGGAGGGCACCAACAGCCTGACTGAGGTAGAAATCAGCTACATATGGCCTAGAGGTCCTGGGAGTTAACTGAGATGGCCAGACCTCTGGAAAGTGGGAATGAGGAACGTCAGGCACACAGGAGAGGCTGCATGCATTAGCCAAGGACCAGATGGCTTGGTGACATCTCCATAGAGACCAGCAATGATAGGCTTGCTCCTCAGAACTGAAGCAAAACCCCAATAAAATCAGCAGTGGCAGCTTTGGCTGGAGTCAGATGTCCAGCTCAGAAAGCATTTAGAGAGTTAGGGACAGAGCTCACTTGGTGATGAAGACAAGGGAGAGAGAGGCTTCTTGATGGAGAACAGAGAATGAGAATAACTAGGGGTAACATGACAGAGCTGATGTCACCTCACTAAGCCTAAGCTACCTGAAGGTCCTTATGAAGAAAAATGCACTTGGGAGGCAGAGGCAGGCAGAATCTTTGTGAGTTCAAGGCCAGCCTGGTCTACAGAGTGAGTTCCAGGACAGCTGGGGCTACAGAGAGACCCTGTCTAGAAAAGACCAGAAAAAAAGAAAAAGAAAAGAAAAATGAAGAGTCTTCCTTCAAAGCCCTATAGCAGATGGGACCAACGTATCCACTGTCATGGTTTTCACTATGGTTGTTTGTTTTGTTTTGTTTTTGTTTTGGTCTTTTTGAGACAGGGTCTTCCTATAGCCCCAGCTGTCCTGGAACTCACTATGTAAACCAGGCTGGCCTTGAACTCACAGTTATTTGCCTGCCTCTGCCTCGCAAGTGCTGGGATTAAAGGCATGCACCACCACGCCCTGCTCAGCTTTCACTATGTTTAATGAAGACATTTTTAATTGACATAAATATTATTTCATATCAAGAATGATAGCTAAATACTGGGTGTGGTGGTACACACATTTAATCCTAGCACTTGAGAGGCAGAGACAAGCAGATCTCTGTGAAATCTAGGTTAACCTGATCTACAAAGTGAATTCCAGGCCAGCTGTAGCTATAGGAAGATCCTGTCTCAAAAAGACCAAGAACTGATAAAAATGAAAATAGAAGAATGATAGCTAAAAGTAATTGGTATTTCGTTAAGTACTCACCTGGTAGAAGGTCCTATACCAGAAATATTCACACTGAGAGTCTGCACAAAAATGATCACTATCCTCATTCCAAAGCTAAAGCACCTTAGACTCAGGAAAACAAAGTCACTTACATAAATTCATGAAGCTTGAATATGGCCAAGTCAGACTCAAATCAGAGACCACCTGACTTTAGAAACCAACCTCTTCTACTCATGAAATCATGCATCTTGCATGTATTATTCTACATGTGCAGGGGACATCATGCTTTTTTATTTATTTTTTTTACATCATGCTTTTTAAAGAGGCCGCCTGGGGCTGGAGAGATGGCCTACTGGTTGGAAGCACCAACTGCTCTTACAGAGGACCCAGGTTCGATCCCCAGCACCCACATGGTGGCTAAGAACCGTCTTTAACTCCAGTTCCAAGAGAATCCGACGCCCTCTTCTGACCTCCACGGCATTGCACAACATGGGTGCACAAACCTACAACGCAGACAGTACACTCATACACATAAAAAATTTTTTAATTTGCCAGGCATGGTGGCGCATGCCTTTAATCCTAGCACTTGGGAGGCAGAGGCAGACAGATCTTTGTGAGTTCAAGGCCAGCCTGGTCTACAGAGTGAGTTCCAGGACAGCTGGGGCTACAGGAAGACCCTGTCTCGAAAAGACCCAAAAAAAAAATTAAAAATTTTTAAAAATTTTAAAAAAGAGGCAGCCTGTGATAAGTGAGACAAGACCTCCTCACTTTGCACGGTGCCATGTTAATGGAAACATGGACATCAGCAGCCCATCCACGTTCGTGCATCTCAGTTGCCGTGGAATGCTGCATGTCCCAGTTTCACAGCCATTATCAATCAGAGTATGTATCTTCAAGAACCATGCATCACGGCTCTCCCCAAAGTTCAGTGACCTGCAATAACAAACACCTATTTGTGTCACTCTGGGACCAGTTGGCTTGTTCTCTGTGTCAGGCTGCAAGTCAGCTGGCTTGGCTCTGGGCGCTGGGCTGGGGTTCAGACTAGCCACGGGTCTACACATTCTTCTTGGACCAGCGGCCATCAGGGAATGTTCTTCTCACACCAGATCTCCGGAGCACCAGAGGCCAGATTGCACAAGAATATTTTAAGTCTCTGAACATGCCTTTAGCAGCTCATTGGTCCAAACGGATCAGGTAGCCAAGCCAACATAGATAGGGTGGAAAGGCATACTCCACCCACAGTGGAAGGGCACTGTTAAGTCAAGGGCACTGTCCGCAAAGGAGCAGACCTACACAATCTTCCCCAAGAGGTGGATGATGAAGACCCAGTACCAGTCAGACACAGATTCAAGCATGGCTACAAGAACAGGCTGGCAGAGCCTGTCATCCTGATCTCCTGTCAGCCCCGTCATCCCTCTGTCCCTTCCAGCCTCCAGTGGCTCAGACACCCTCCTCTCCACTTCTTCTGCTTCCCTGATTATTGATTTGAGAGTTGGGTTCTCAGCAAAAACTCAGTTGATCAGCAGAACTCAGAATGAAATTCATGATAACAAATAAACTTCCATAACCCGCAGCTGCCTCCTAACTTTAAGCTTTGTAGGCGTGTGAAATACATGGGGTGGGGCTGCTTTTCTGGTCCCTGCTGTACAAACGGGGAAACTGAGGACCTAAGAAGTTAGATGATTTTCTGAAATCTTACAGCAGTGTCCCAGTGGCCTAGCCACACTTGAATGCATGTGTTCTCTCTCCAGACCCTGGGAATGGAAGGAAGGAAAAGTCATCAAACCCAGATCACGAAAACAGCTCCGGTTTGGGCAAGACAGAGTCGGTTTGGGAAAAAATGTCTGGGGGAAAGGCGTGTCCCAGGAAGATGCCCCGCAAACACTTCCCTCCGGAAACGCGGTCTGCTCAACTGTACACCATCCAGCTCTCCGCAGTCCCCCATGGCCAGAGATGTCCTGGCCACAGGAATTCAGTGTCCTTCTGAGTGCCTTCAAAAGAGTGGATTTTCATCTTGATTCTAGGAATGGTGAGTTCCCTCAGACTCAGGCCAGAGCACCAAAAAGACATTGTTTTCTATTTCTCTAGTCCACCTTCCCTCCCCATCCTCTCCACTGGACAGATCTTGTCTCCACCTTCTCTAAGCATGCAGACTATCTTCCCAGTTGATTTGGTTTGAAATGGGGTAAAAAAAAAAATTTTTTTAAGCAAAAATCTGTCTTTAGCTACCAAGTGGTGTTGCTATGTTTGGGGGATGATACTAAAATAAGGACTTTTTTATAATTTAATGAATTGGCTGACATTATGATGTCAGAAGGACTGGAGCCAAAGGTGTTTTGCTAAAGGGAGTCTCCCCACAGCCCCCCTCCAGACGACAGGGCACCCCTGGAGCCCATAGTACTCTCGACTGTTCGCGCTGTTTACACACCCAGCTCCCCTGACTGCCTCTTTGTGGGAAGTTGTTTACATGAATTTATTTTGGGAAAATTCCATTAGACAGGACCAGGATTTCTTCACAAATCATTGCCTCTCACTTGTGTCTTGATCAGATCTGGGCAGGCAAGTCTCTTCAGCTCTCTGTCTCCCTAGATTTCTCTGAGCAGGGGAGGGGTGGGAAAGGGGGAGGGGGTAGTAATGAAGGCAAAGTGGCCAGGGAAGGTTTGGGAAGAAGAGGCCTCTGCTGGCACTAGAGAACACCATCGTCCTCACTCACAGGCTTGAGAGTAGCAGACCCCTCTGTGGTTTTCCAGGCCACGGCTATACAGCCATTTCCTGTCTTGTGCCTGTCCCCTGGCTAAGGTGCTAGAACACAGGACAAATGGATAATACTCCCTTACCTCAAAAAGCTCAAAAGCTTAGGCAACCATGTTGTTGAGATTCCAAGGGTCCAGTAAGAGTGACAGAAACAAGTGTGCTCAATCAAACAGTCTTGGGAATCCTGGTTGGGTCTCCATACTCTTGGCCCACCCATCCCTTCATGGAGGATACTGACCCTTCTTTGTCAGCTCTTCTTTTTCTTCACTGTGCTGAAGGAGAATCTCAAACACTCAACAGATTCAATCAGTTACAACTGGCCTGACTTCATTGCCAACATCATGCAGTTATTACTTTCAGGCCACAGCAGCTCCCTCTTATTCCTAAAGATAGATTTGCTAGATACTTAGTCAGCACCGGCTTTGTGGTGCTTAGCACCAGAGGTGCTAAGACACCTTCTTTGCTCTGCCGAACCACACCTGGGCCCAGGAGAGGAAGGGAAGAAATAGGGACCAAGTGTAGGCCATGGATTTGAGACCTTCACCTAGATGGGAGAAGCTGGTTGTGGTTCTACGTAATCTCTAAGGAGAGATGGCAGGAAAGGGACAGCTTCTTATGCTAACCCAGCACCATTTATGGTTCAAGACTTTTGTGCCCAGCAAACCTGCCTTCTGCCTGTTTCTCCTGACACTGAAGCACATGGTAGTACAGTTCACTGAACAACCCTACAAGGTCGAGTCCTCTGTATGTATTTTTCTTTTGTCTAATAAGAAGAGCCTACACCATCAGGTTTGCAAATATGGTGGGACTCTTTGGTAAAACATCATCTTGAGTCATGGAATGGCCGGCATTTACTGAGCACTTACTACATCCCGTGTACAGATCCAGGTGTTTCCTGTGGACAAATCTCTCAATCATTATATAACTTAGAAACTTGGTACGGTTAGGCAAACTTACAAAATAATGGTAATGTGCTCAAAGCCCAACAAGTAAACCAGGTAAGTATATAGCTCCTTTTGTAAATAAGAAGATGGTTTGATTTTCTCCATAGATCTAACTGGAGGCTCAAAAAAAAAAAAAACCTGCTTGCTTGTTTTTGGTTTTACAAGGCCTCATGTATGCTAGTCAACCACTCTACCACTGAGCTATACTCTTAGTCCTCAAAGACTCTACTATACAGACACCAGTCCATGCCCTCAGGAATTAAAGCCAACTCAATGATCCTATGAGTATATGGATATTGATTTCATAGTTGGATCCCACTCTTACCCCAGTCCTATGTCTCACTGACAGGCTATTTGGTCAAATTTCTTCACCTTCCAGATGTTGGTTCTCTCACAGACTTACCATGAACATGAAATGGGATCATGAGATAAGAACACCCAGCAGTGCATATCGATGTTTAAAAACATGGTGACTATTCCTCTTACTCAGATGAGTGCCGGAGGATATATGTTATGGGGGGTAATGCAAGACGTCGAATGGCCCCATTGTATGTTATGGGGGGTAATGCAAGATGTCGAATGGCCCCATTGTAGGTGTTCCTTCAGCCTTGGACTGGTTATGTTTGGAACGTGAGGACCATCAGAGAGACAGGGCTGCGTTCTGTAAGTGCTGCGGCCGGCCACAGTCATGAACTCCAAGGTAGAGAACTTGCCTCCACACATCATCCGCCTGGTGTACAAGGAGGTGACCACGCTGACAGCGGACCCACCTGATGGCATTAAGGTCTTCCCCAATGAAGAAGACCTCACTGACCTGCAGGTCACCATTGAGGGTGATTTTTTTTTCTGTGGTCTTTTTGAGATAGGATTTCCCTGCAGCCCCAGCTGGCCTGGGACTCTCTACATAGACCAAGCTGGCCTTGAGATCCACCTGCCTCTGCCTCCCGAGTCCTGGGATTAAAGGCATGCAGGAGAAAAAAGGTTTGTTCAAGCTCATGATACCAGAGATTATCAACTCGTGGTCACTTGGTCCTAGTCCCTTTGGGCTCATGGTGAGCAGACCATCATACCAGGAAACACGTAGTGGAGGAGGAGGCTCAAGCCTTAGAAGCCAGGTAGTAAAAAGAAAGAGGACAAGGTAGGAGTTCCAATATGCTCTTCAAGGGCATGTACCCAGTGACCTAGCACCCACCAACCAGGCCCTGCCTCCTCCCAACAGGGTCACAAGCCAGTGACTGAGCCTTTGAGCACATGAGCCTCTAGGGGACATTCCAACGATCTATAACGACCACCATGCTCCTCCGAGCTCATGTCCATCTCACAATCCAAAATGCGCTCCATCTATGTATTAGATACAGTTCGTATATTGGCTAAGATTTTTCTTTACACATGCATCCAACCAAGGTGGATTTTCATCTGTAAATTTTACTCCATGCTTAAACAAAAAAATTTACTTCATGCCTCGACAATAATAAAAATGTAATCACTCAGTCCCCAAGAGTCTCCATAGATTTTTTTTTTTGTTACTGTTGTTTTTGAAAGAGTCTCTCTATGGAGTCCAAGCCGGCCTTGACCCCATAATCCTCCTATGTCCTCTTCTTTAGTTCTGGGATTGCAAGTGTGCATTACCATGCCCAGGACCCCATTGTCTTAACACAATCTTGCTCAAAATCCTTGCTTAATAGTCCAAGTCCAAAGTCTTCTCCAAGATTCAAGGAAAACTCTTAGCTATGAGCCCCCGTAGGAACAAACAGAAAGCAAGTCATATTCCACTAAGATATACAGCAGAGCATAAATGTTCCTTTTCCAAACTTCAAGACTGGAAAATAGCTATGATGAATTGGACTACAGTGAGACCAGACCCCATGAGGGTCAATATTAACTCCTACAGCTCCGGGTCCAGCATCTGGAGCACACAGTGGCAAGATATAGACCCCTGGAACAGCTTGGGCAATCCTGCCCCATGACCTTGCCCGTTGCAGTCCACAAGGCTGTTTGGGGGAGCTGGTTCTGCAGGCTCCTTTGACTCCCATGTTGCCGCCATTCCCTGCACTCTGGCATCTGCACTGCATCTCTGCCTTCACCTTCACAGCTTCATAACGCTTGCCTTCTGTACACCTGCAAAACCAGCATCATGTAGCTGTCACTAAGGTCTTCCAACAGCCAGAGCTGTGTTCTCTTGGACCATGGCTATATGGCCTCTGAGTGCCTAGACAGCTGAACACAAGAAACAAATCTTGAAACAACAGTTCCACCGGGCATTGTGGCATGTGCCTTTAATCCCAGCACTCAGGAGGCAGAGACAGGTGGATCTGTGAGTTCAAGGCCAGCCTGGTCTACAGAGTGAGCTCCAGGCCAGCTGGGACTAAACAGAGACCCTGTCTCAAAAATACCAAAAAAAAAATCCAGTTCCTTAGGTGGTCTTCCATAAGCAAGGTGCCCTAGGACTCTCTTCTTCAAACAAAGTCTTTAAGACTAGTTCACATTTTTACACTGGATGGGTTTTGAAGTTGCTTTGGTCCTATCCTTTCTATTCCCTTTTGGAATGAGAATCTTTATTCTATGTCATTGAATCTTGAAAATATGTAACTTTCTTTTTTATTTTTACAGAGACTCCCAACTGTGAGTTTGCCCTAAGCCTCAGGGGAGATGTTAGACTTGAACTCTTTTAAGATTTTATTTTATGTGTATGAATGCTTTGCCTATATGTACGTGTACCCTGTGCATGGCTGGTACCTGTTGGGGGCAGAAGAAGCATTGGATCTCCTAGAACAGGAGCTGTGGACAAGTGTTAACCACCATGTGGGTGGTGGGAACCAAGCCCCAGGCCTCTGGAAGACCAGTAAGCACTTTTAACTATGGACCCATCTCTCCAGCCCCTGGACTTTGACTTTTGAGCAATGATGAAACTGTTGACTCCAGGGATTCTTGAAGATGGACCCTGCCCCTTCCCTTCCATCTTTCACCTCCTGGCTTCCAGGAGTTGGGCAGCTTCTATGGACACACACCCCAACCACGATGTTCTGCCTCACCACAGACCCTATGGCACCAAAGCAAGTGACCCTAAACTGAGACCTCTGATATCATGAGCCTAAATAAATCCTTCCTTCCTTTATCTCAGACATTTTGTCACAATGAAGGAAAGCTAACCGATGCAAGATTCTAGAACGAGTCTTATTTTAGCACCTTGGGGACTCACTCTGGTCTTTGACTCCTCTCCATCGCTAAAGACTGCTCAGCTTGCAGGCTGCTACATTGTAGCTTCTGTGTCAGCCCCTCCACAATGCTGCATTGTTCCACTATCTGGTAGCTGTTGACTCTGGCTCCACCTCTGTGCAGTATCCCTGGGACCACAACTCCATCGCCCACGGACCAGCTCCATCCCAATTCCACCCTCCATAACCCCAGCCTATGCATAGTGCTTTCAGGTTGTTGGGGAGGAGGTACTGTCCAGGTATTCATTCCCTGGGGCCCCAGTCCCTGGAGACCTGGGCTGGAACAGTGGGTCCTGTGTGTCCTGACATTCCATGGCTAGACTCCAGCCATGCTCTGAGGTCGTTTCATACACAGCCCTAAGTGCCCTGGGCTCTGCCTACCCAGGAGCAAGTCCAGCCTGAGGCTCTGTCGCCCTCAGTTGGTAGTGGCCAGATGTGAAAAGAGAAACAGGCCAGCAGCAGTCTGAAGCTCAGGTCAGTGATGGTCTCTGGGGTCAAACAAAGCATCCACCCGGCAGCAATCAGTCTAGATGCTTCTGGCTCTGCAAGGCCAGCACTCCCAGCCTGGCACACTGACGCAGCCAATGCGCTCTAAGAGCTCTTCTCTCTCCACCACCAATCCCGGAAAACTACCCAGTGTGCTGGAGAATCCGTCCTCTTACCAATGGAGCAGCACCAAGAAAGCCTCGGGCTAGGGGCTCAGAGGATAGTGCATGTCACCTTCCTAGTTTTGTACCTGGTGGTAGGAAAGGTGAAAATGCCAATGTGACTTCATTCTCACAGCTAGGGAAAGCAGCAAGATGGTGTTGAGGCCGTGGGGACATCACCTCGCCTTCATCCTTTTTCACACCGAAGGCCTAAGTCTCAAGAAAGAACAGCCTGCACTTCATCGGAGTTCTGGGTGGTAGCAGGCTAATTAGTAAGTTCAGATTCAGAGGAGAGAGACTGTAGCAGCCCACCCCTGCCTGCAGGTCAAGGCTGTACACATAGACACTGATGATAGGCACCCCCGGCTGAGGGAAGGGCATGGAACCCAGCAGCTCTCCCCACAGACCATGTGTGAAGCACACCCAAAGGCCAGTGCTGTCTGTCATTTGCTGTTCACCCCTTGGTCACTGTCTGTCTTGCCTAGACAAGACCATGACCCAACCTTCTCCTAGGAAACCCAGTGCCTGTATCTCTTTACTATTGCTCCAGAAACAAAACAATGTGTTTTATGGGGCAGAGTTTGAAACTGAGACACTCTTCTGTAATCACTTCCTCAAATGTGTCCTGGCTCCCATCTCTGCAAGAGGTCCAACCGTTCCCCTCACAAGGGCATCAATACCAAGTGATGCTGCGGCTCACCTGGGCCTCCACCTTTGCTACAGGGTCTTCACTTGAGGCCACCTTGGAAAGAACAGGAACAGAGGAGCACCCTGCAAGACAGCAGGGACACGAATCATTCCAGTGCAGGTCGCTTTCCAAAGACACTTACTGGCTTGGGCTAAGGTTGTCAGGGTGAATTAGAATTTAAGAGTCGGGTCTCCCTGTAGCCCCAGCTGTCCTGGAACTCACTCTATAGAACAGGCTGGCCTTGAACTCACAAAGATCCACCTGCCTCTGCCTCCCCAGTGCTAGGATTCAAGGCATGTGCCACCACACCTTTTTTTTTTTTCCTCCTCTTCCCCTACCTTTCTAGAGAAGAATGGGCTCATGGAAAACACAAAATCCATTCCAATGAATCATCTATGGATCAGAGAGATAGCTTAAGCAGGTAAAAGCACTTGCTGGCAAGCCTAACAACTTGAATTCCATCCCAGACGTCCTGGTAGAGGAAGAAAACTCCCCAAAGCTCTCCTCACCTCTGCATGCACAGCATAGCAGTCTCATGACCTCACAAATACATTCACATCTCTCACACACACTAATGATAATATAACCAATTTTCACTTAAATATAAGAATTGTCTGAACTATAATTTCACTACATATATGGTTATGGAGAGAAAAAACAGGATCCCACAGAAATTATCCAAGCAGCAACTTCAGGGGGGGATGAACTCACTGAAGGGAACATGGGGTACTGAATGCGAACCCTAGTTACTGGCTTGGAGTGAGGTCTCAGAAAGGAACTGCAACTACAATAATCTTTATCAGAATGGAGTTTATTGCAACCCTACTTCAAAGATCATAGAAGTTAGAAGAGTATGCCAGGGCTTTGAGTGACCTCACTCAAGTTAGCCTATACAGTATTGCAGAGACCTGGCTTCACATCAGCCTATCACTCAGTTCTCTGACCGGAGCCAGAGTCCCTTACCACCGGTCTACTCACTGGTAGACCGAAGGCCCAGCTCTTAGAGTTAGAAGAGGGGATGGGGATCAAGCATGTTGAGAAGGCAGATTCCCACTCAGTTGAACTTCAGACTGTGCCTATTCCCCTGGGGCCAATGGATGGACCTTCTTTGGCCCCATTTTATCACAGGCAGGCCATTACTGGAGCACCTAGTTACCCCAAAGAAGCACTATGTATGCCGAAGAACCAGATGTCAGGGTACCTGCAAAGTCTCGTCCTGCCCTTGCACTGGCTACCAAAGCATGAGGCTTTTGTGAGCAGTCCCCGGGCTGTACTATAGGATTTGTGCTTTTTTCCTGCACTTATGTTATAATTCAAGTAAAAGTCAATTTTTTAAAGCACCAGAAAACCAAACACCCTCCCCCCACAGCCTCTGGCTTCTTCCAGCACTTGCCCTGCTGGGCAAAAGGGAACGTTCTTGCAGCTGTTGCTATAAATTGTCTGGTTTAATCCGAGTCACTGATAGACTGGGGCGGGCCAGCAAGGGGATATTTCCCTTTCTCGGCAAAACTGCGAGCCTGACCCTGAATCTGATCTTCCATTCTTTTTACACCTTTCTATGTATGAGCCAACTTGGTCAGGTCTTAACTGAACTAGCCCTTACCCTGAAGCTCATCTGGCCTTCTTTAACCTGTACATCCCCCTTACCCAGAGGAAAGATCCAGAATCAAGGAATCAGGGATGCCCTCTCTAGGGATGACCCTTTCCCACCTGCTTCCAGCCTTCTATCAGCCAATCTTCTACAGATTCTGTTTGGGGAAGTTTGTCCGACTCCTCTTGCTGTCTGTCCACACAGTCAGATCCTAGAACAGATTCCCCATCCTCTTTCACCTGACCACTATTGGTGCTCCCTACCTGGAGCTTACCTGGAGCCAGCATGCTCTTGAAAGGAGCTTCCTATACTGTCATGAGAGACAGTGTCACTGATTACACAGCTCCCTAACACCTATGAAGACAGGGTCTGAGCCCCTCTGCTTGCCAACAAGGTCTTTCATGACCCATTCCTACCTGCCACTCATCTGTCCATGCGTCTGCCACTGACTGCCACGAACCACCTTCCAGCCGCTCTGCACACCTACTTCATCTACACCACCACACCTCGGCTCACATGATTCTTTCACTCCCCCAATCTCCCTCTTCCCCATCTTTCAACATTTCACTCAGCCTCCAGTGCTCACTATTGAGAGGCCACACCCAACCTTCAGGTACCACATGCTGCTGGAGTCATCAACTCTGCACGTCCAAGAGCTGGGCATCCACAAATTCAGTTATCCACACATCAAAAATTTGGGGAGGTGAATACATCTGCGTATAGACCTTTTGTGTCTTTTCATTATTCCTTAAGCAATACTATATAGCAATGGTGTGTGTGGCGTTTAAATTGTAGTGAGCATTATAAGTAAACTAAAGATTTACAGTATGCAGGAAATGTGCATAACCTGTATGCAAACACTTTGTTGTTTTGTTTCTTAAGTTTTTTTATTTATTCATTTTTTTACTTCTTATATGTATGAGTGTACTGCTTGCGTGTAGGTTGGTGCACCCGTGTTTTACAATGCTGCAGAGGTCAGAAGAGGGCATTGAATTCCCCTGGAACTGGAGTTAAAGACGGTTCTTTTTTTTTTCTAGCAGGAATTTGGGATAAAGACGGTTCCTAGCCACCATGTGGGTGCTGGGAATCGAACCCGGGTCCTCTGCAAGAGCAGTCAGTGCTCTTAACTACTGAGCCATCTCTCCAGCGTCCACTTTGCTGGTTTGTATAATGGACTTGAACATTTGTGGATTTGAGCATCCACGGGACAGAGGAGCAGCAAGATTCTGGAACCAAGTTCTCTCAGATAAAAGAGATGATAGAAGTTTAATACCATCTTGCCTCAGTAAAATGTGACCTTAGTTCTTCCTCCATTTTTTAATTTATTTATTTTTTTATGTTTTATTTATTTATTTATTATGTGTATGAGTGTACTGTCTGAATGTAGGTTGGTGCACCTGTGTCATGCAATGCCATGGAGGTCAGAAGAGGGCATCGGATTCCCCTGGAACTGGAGTTAAAGATGGTTCTTAGCCACCATGTGGGTGCTGGGAACCGAACCCGGGTCCTCTGCAAGAGCAGTCGGTGCTCTTAACTGCTGAGCCATCTCTGCAGCCCCTAATTTATTTATTTTTATTTCATGTGTATGAGTGTTCAAAAGAGGGCATCAGATCCTCTGGAACAGGAGTTACAAATGTTAGCTGCCATGTGGGTGCTGGTAAACAAACCTGGATCCTCTACAAGAGCAGACCATGCTGTTAATTGCTGACCCATCTCTCAAGCCCCTCCTCCCTCCATTTGTGTCTTACCTAAACTCATGGTGAGAACTCAAAATGCCAATATGGTTCTATTCGGAGCCTTTGTGCTCACAGTTACCCCTACGTGCTAGGTTCTCCTCCTCTTTTCCTACTGGCTTGTTCCTTGGGTTAACTCTTTCCCACATGGATTTTTTTTTTTTTTTTGGTAGTTTTGAGACAGGGTCTCCCTTTAGTCCCAGCTGGCCTTCAGCTCCCTCTTGTGGACCAGGCTGGCCTTGAACTCACAGACATCCACCTGCCTCTGCCTCCCAAGTGCTGGGATTAAAGGCATGCACCACCACACCCAGATCCCACATGGATTTTTTTTGAACTTTTAAATTGTGTATATATGGGTAGGGGTAGTACATGCACATGAGTGAGGGTACCCACAGAGACCCAAAGAGGCCATCAGATCCCCCAGAGACATAGCTAGTTGTGAACCACTCAACACTCACTCTTAACCCATGAACCAGCTCTCTCTCTCTCTCTCTCTCTCTCTCTCTCTCTCTCTCTCCCCCTGCGGAGCCCTCCACAGCACCCATGCCCCCTCATGCACAATGCACTGTTTGTTAATGCTACTCAGAACCTGAGTCCCCTGAGTATCTTGTTCATTGCCTCATGAAAAAAAAACATTTAGTGCCCAAAACAGTCCTCACTCCACAAGAGCTGCTCACTATCTGTGGATTAAATTAATGGTGTGTATACTAGATTCTTCTCACTAAATGATATAACCAGTTAGAAATATTTTTGATTCACCGAATCAAACAGCAACAAAAATTAAGCTAGCCAGAATGAAAAGGGACATTATTAGTTCTCATCAACAGACAGATTCTACCGAACAGAAAATATAGGAGCTGGCAATTGTCAACATTTCCACTCAACAGTTGGAGTGGCCAGAGACCAACCCATTCTGCTTAAAACGAAAATCCCAGGGAAGAAAACCCACTCAAATCAATTAGCTGTAGGTGGGAGCAGGGTCACAGGACCCTGACATGGTGGACACACAGCCTTCCTGTGTATGGAGAAGGGAGGTGTGGTTGGAAGGGAAGTTGGGTTCCTGTAAACCCACACCAAAGCAGTAGCTGCAATCTCAGCAATCCTTGAACCAACAGGAGCATCCAACAAGACTTGCACTGCATGTGAGTTTGTGTATCTGTTGTTGATGAAGATCTAAACTGCCACTGCGTATGTACAGAATGGGAATGGCTAACTATACAGGAAGTCTGAGACACGCCTTCAGAGAGCTTACACGGTCATTCTTCTAGAGAGGTCACTGTGCTGAGGAATAAATGAAAAGTAGGAATCACAGAAGAGCGTCTTGTGGAATCAGGAGTTGGGAGAAAAGGAAGAAGCAGCTGAGCACCCACTTATCCCTCCTGGTCTCACCTTGCTCCACCCACTTCCCACCCCCTCACCACCCAACCCCGCCTCCCGGGAGACCTCAGGCTCCACACAGAATCTGTAGAATCCTAGATCCCAGTTTGAAGCCTAACCTTCTGGACCTTGAGTTCCTTATAGGCAAGCCTCTAACTTTTTTTTTTTTTTTGGTCTTTTTTGAGACAGGATCTCCCTGTAGTCCCAGCTATCCTGGAACTCACTCTGTAGACCAGGCTGGCCTTGAACTCACAAAGATCTGCCTGCCTCTGCCTTCCAAGTGCTAGGATTAAAGGCGTGCGCCACCACGCCCAGCAAAGCCTCTAACTTTTTCAGCCTTCTGCCCCTGGTCTACTCCTCAGAACATAACAGGTGTAAACCTTGGTTGACTTGTTCATCAAAGAAGGAATGTGTTTCATTGGAGGAGGAAAACATTTGCACAGGAAGTACTTAAGAAACCAGTGGCACCAAGCACAGGAGCAAATGCACGCCTGCATACTTCCTTAAGTTTGATGAATATCTGGGCCAAAGAAAGCTCTCGGAATTGGGTAAGAAAATGCTGGGAAAGCTTCCTGGAAGGGTAGGGTAATCGAACACGAAACTAAAAGGAGGGAAAGGATGACAGGAAAACTCAAAGAAGATAACAGGAAAACTCAGAGGATAACAGGAAAATTCAGAGAGGATAACAGGAAAACTCAGAGGGGATAACAGGAAAACTCAGAGAGGATAACAGGAAAACTCAGAGGGGATAACAGGAAAACTCAGAGGGGATAACAGGAAAACTCAGAGAGGATAACAGGAAAACTCAGAGAGGATGACAGGAAAACTCAGAGAGGATGACAGGAAAACTCAGAGAGGATAACAGGAAAGCTCAGAAGGGATAACAGGAAAACTCAGAGAGGATAACAGGAAAACTCAGAGAGGATAACAGGAACACTCAGAGATGATAAAAGGAAAACTCAGAGGGAATAACAGGAAAACTCAGAGAGGATAACAGGAAAACTCAGAGAGGAT
>VZQC01009894.1:3747972-3772964 GCA_009823505.1 Rhizomys pruinosus
TTAAGCGGTTAAGAGCGCCGACCCGCTCTTACAGAGGCGCCGGTTCGATCCCCAGCACCCACATGGCGGCTAAGAACCGTCTGAAACTCCAATTCCAGGAGAACTCCAGTTCCAGGGGAATCCGATACCCTCTTCTGACCTCCGCGGCGTTGCACGACACGGGTGCACAAACTTGCATGCAGACAGTACATTCATACACATACAGAAATAAATAAAATTAATAAAAAAAATAAAAAAAAATTTTAAAAAAAAGAATGCCTTCTCTGTGGGCATTGCATGCATGGGTGCACTTACATGCAGGTAAAAAAAAAAAATTCATACAAATAAATAATAAATAAATTTTAAAGTAGTTTTGGCTTATGAGCCCAGGAAAATTGGGTAGTGGACCAAATGTGGCCTATGGGCAGTTTTCAGACCCCTGTGTTAAAGGATGGATGTGAAGAGGGAGGAGTAAATCAAGGATGAGAGTCTCAACAAAGAACCCCAACCAAGTCGGAACAGCATATCAAAGACACAAGTTCATGGAAACTAGGTTGGAGGTGACAGTGGAATCGGGTAAGAAAGGAGCAGAGTCACACTTAACCAGGTTGTGTTGAGAAGTGAGGGAAAAGAAGAAAAAATGTGTCCAAGCCAGAAAAAGCTATTTGTAAAGAAGCACTTGGAGGACGGGGGAGATGGCTCAGTCAGCAACGCTTTGCTTTGCAAGCATGAGGATCTGAGCTTGATCTCGAGAACCCGTGACCAGGACGGTGGCAAGTGCTTGTAACCACGGTGCTGGGGAGGTGGAAACAGGTGGAGCCCTGGAGTTCACTGGCCAGCCACTTGGCTGAATTCCAGGCTGAGGATAGACCCTGTCACACACACATGCACACACACACCACACACACACACACACACACACACACACACACAAAGGCAAGCAATACCTGGGGTTGTCCTCTGGCCTCCACTTCCATATGCATGTGCACACATACAAATATGTGCTTAAACATGTAGGTGTGCATATACACACAGACACAGACATACACACACACACACACACACACACACACACACATGCACGCGTGCGCACACAAAGAAACACTTCAAACTCCAGGCTCAGCTGGGCTGGGCTCAGCTCAGCTCAGCTCTTCTTACACATGTCTTCTCCCAGACTTCCAAATTTAACAACCCTAAGTATGCCAGCCCCAGCCCCTGGCTACCCTGTGCAGCCTTTGCCTAAGAGTATGGGAGAAGATGCCGGTATGGCCCAGCCAAACCTTCCATTCGCTCTGTCTGTGAGGGTTTACATCATAAGCAGCTGCCTGCAGAGCTATTTGGGCACCTACCCTGCTCCATGAGCAGGCTGTGTGTATTCATAACCGCACAGCCATGTGTGGACAACCCCAGACATGAATCTCACCTCTATCACTTCGCACATCCCCTGGGTGCCTGGGGCCTGCTTCCTGACCTCACATCAGGGGCCAGTGCCCTGTAATCGACTCTGATGGGAACCATGCTCTGCCAGCCAAAGGCATGCGGCCCACCTCCCACAGCCCACAGCTGCTGCCCTTCTACAGACTCGGAGGCTGAGCCTTCCTGGTAGAGCTATGCCTGCAGAGAGGCGGGCTATAAACATGCCACAAGCTGACCTGCATATGGAAATGAGGTGCGGTTGGGACTGGTGCCCAGCCACAAGCCTGTGGCCTGGCTGCCGCCAAGGATCTTTACCATGAACTTCACTCACATCAGTACTTCCTCTGCCCCACCTCCCGTCCCTCTGGTCTCCGGCCCTGTCTTCCACTCACAGTTCATGATGTCTCTTTCCGGGCTGGGGTCTCTTAACCTTAACCCTGCATGGAGAGCTTGGCTCCAGCCTCCCTGTCTGACAATCCTAACAGAATCATAGTTCGCATTTGAACGCCATGTTTGCTAGCTGCTTCATACATAGCATCTCATTGACGGCTTGGGGAGCCTCCACTTTACCAGTGAGGACCCTGAAGTCAGAAGAGGGTCAGGTCATTCAAGGTCCAGGAGGTTGAGGTCAGCACAGTTAGTGACGGGCTCGCAGAGCTGGAAGCTCTGAGCTGGAGACAGTATTAGATAAGGTCAAGATGGGATGAGAATGACACGTGTAAAAAGAAGGGATGGCACTTGGGAGGCAGAGGCAGGAGGATCTTTGTGAGTTCAAGGCCAGCCTGGTCTACAGAGCAAGTTCCAGGACAGCTGGGGCTACAGGAAGACCCTGTCTCAAAAAGACCAAAAAAAAAAAAAAAAAGAAGGAGATGGTTGGCAGAGAATCAGCATCAGAGAGAGGCAGACAGAGGAACATGAAGGCTGTCTCCCAGTCAGTAGAAGGTCAGTCCTCTTCCAAGTAAAAGCATCTATGAGACCTTGAGAAGGAGGAAGATGCGCCCTGAGGACACATTGTTCCCCTGCAGATGGTGCCAGGCTAGAGGCCCTAAGGGGTCTGCTCTGGAAACTCTTCTTGAAGACAGCCCAAACAGCTCCAGAGAACCTTCCAGATGTCAGTCCCTCACCATCACCAGCATTACCCAGGCAGTCCTGAACCACTTTAAGAAAAGGAGAGGGAGGGGGCTGGAGAGATGGCCTAGCGGTTAAGAACACCAACCGCCTCTTCACAGAGGACGGGGTTCGATCCCCAGCACCCACATGTGGCCGAGAGCCTCTGAAACTCCAATTCCAGGAGAAACTCCATTCCAGGGGAATCCGATCACCCCGCTTCTGACCTCCGCGGCATTGCACGACACGGGTGCACAAACTTGCATGCAGACAGTACATTCAACACATACAGAAATAAAGTTAATAAAAAAAGTTTAAAAAAAAAAAAAAAAGAAAAGGAGAGGGAGAAGAGGTGCAACATCTTTTTTTAATTTTTTTATTTTTTATGCGTATGAATGTACTGTCTGCATGTAGGTTTGTGCACCTATGTCGTGCAATGCTGTGGAGGTCAGAAGAGGGTGTCGGATTCCCCTGGAACTGGAGTTAAAGATGGTTCTCGGCTGCCATGTGGGTGCTGGGGATCGAACCCAGGTCCTCTGCAAGAGCAGTCAGCACTCTTAACTGCTAGGCCATCTCTCCAGCCCCACAACATCTTTTTTTATTAGGAAACTGTAACCTGGGGGGATGGGGGGACCTTCCCTGGACTCTGCTCCCAGGAGGGCCCCTGAAGAAAGCTGGCTATGCTTGTCTCCTCTCGTCCTTCTCAGATTTGGCCACTAATGTATATATGTATGGAAGACCCTCCCTCCTTATCTCCTTCCATCCTTTTTTCTTCTCTCCATCCCTTCTTCCCATCCCCCCTCTCTACAATTCTTAGAAGATGTGTTCTTGGACTGAACCATTGTATTAGTCACTTTTCTATTGCTGTGATAAAACCACCATGAGCAAGGGAACTTATCAAAGGAAGAGTTTATTTGAGCTTATGATTGACAGTTCCAGGGAATCAGAGTCCATTGTGGCAGGAAGCATGGTGGCCGGGGCTGGAGCATCAAGCCGAGGGTCACATCTTGCAATGAGCACAGGAAGCAGAGAGAGCAAATGGAGACCGCAAGGCTTGTTAAACTCACTAAGCCTGCCCCCAATAACATACTTCCTTCAGCACAGCCACACCTTCTAAGACCTCCAAGAACAGTGCCACCAACTGGAGACAAAATGTCTGAATACTTAAAGCCTATGGGGGGACACTCTCATTCAAACCACCACAATCATCATCCTCCTATGGTTTCTGCCCATCTGCTTTTGGGTGCATCCGTGAAGAGGAGGATAACAGTGAGGTGGGTGCTTAGTAACTAGAGCATCAGATGCAGTAGTTATTTAACCCTTCCAGCAACCTCACTGGAGAATCACAGCCTTGGGTGACCCAGTAACTTGTCCCATCTTTCACAGCCAACAGGTGGCAAAATGGAGTCTTGGACCCTGGCAATCTAATGTAAGAGCTGAGTTCTGAAACCACGGAGATGCACCAGCTCCCCCTCTGCCTTCCTTTGGCAAATCTTTACATACTAAAAAAGGCCCAGCAAGATGGTTCAGCAAAGATGCCTGCCACCCAGCCTGACCTTAGACCTGAGCTCCGTCTCCTGGACTCATATGGTGGGGAGAGAGAAACAACTCTGGAAGTTGTGCTCTGACACACTCATGTTCCGTGACCCACGTGCACCTGGGGGACACATACAAATAAATGCGATTTAATTTAAGTGCTAAAACACTCTGCATCTCAGTGGGCCAAAATCCACTGTCTTCCTGAGCGTGTGCCTGCCAGTAGTTATTCCATCTGGCTCCCCGGAGTGTCGAGAAGCCACATCTTTCCTGTCCTGTCCCCCTGACCGGATCCTTTCAGAGCTGAGTACAGACAGACCTTTCCCTCACATGCCTGCCAATCTTCACAAACTTCATTCCGTCCAGCCTGCAGCCTACAAGACTGCGGACCTGAGCCGCAAAGCTCTGCTTTGGGTCTTCCAATCACAAAAGGGAGAGAATGGAATCCACTATGTGCAGGAACCCCGCCCTTAAGCCACGCCCACTTGGGCTCCACTCGCTTGGGGATATTCTCTAAATCAACTTCCTACCCCTCTTACTGTTCGAAATTCTGTGAGCATGGGTCGGTCCTCCTCGGAGTCCTGTCTGTGGCTCCCATGCCTCAAGCCATAAGCCGCTGAAATGTAAGTCCACGCCCTGCCCCTTGTCCCCCTGGTAAACAGCCTGGACCCGGAGCCCGCCTCCCTCCCTCCCAAGCAGATTAATAAATCAGATGCAGACGTTCATTGTTCTAGACACAGTCAGAGTCAATTGCAGGATTTTAAATCTCTCAGCACAGAGCAGCTGGCTGGCTATGCGAGGCCCCGCTCTGTCTCTGGGAAAACCAGCTAAGGATGAAAATCAGAAAGAAAAAAAGGGCAGATCAAATAATCAATAGTCACCAGGAGCTCTGGGCCTTCTTCCCACAATCCCTCAGGGAAACAAGTCCTTGACTTCATTGAGATTCTCACCCAGTGAGGACTAGAAGGAGGTCACAGAAAGTCAAGCCCGGAGGAGGCAGGTCCTGCCCCCCCCCAGCCCTCAGATGGGTGGGTCCCCTCCACGAACCCAGAAAGACACACCAACCAATCGACAAAAAACAAGGGCTAATTGGTCGGCTCTGGCAGACTGTTTGGAATATCTCCGATAGGAGCCTTCCTGTCACAAGTCTATGGGGAATGTCTGGTTTATTATCCCAGAATTCCTGAGAAAAATTCATAGAAATCCCTGGATCTTAGACTAATTATCACACACACACCGCCCCCCCCAACAACCCCTACCCCTTAGGCTTTGGTTGTGTCCTGTTGTTTTGTTGTTTTAATCCCTCTCTCTCTTGGGAGACTTGGTGTGTCAGCCACTGCCGCCTGAGTGGTTGCTAGCATTTTCCCTCGCTGTTTATGTGGAAAATCATAAAAATATTTGGTGGCCAAAAAAAGAATGTGGAAATGCTTTGGTGGTCTGTTGCAATAGAAATGCTTTTTTTGGAGGGAGGGAGAAAAGCTGGATGTCTTCTTCTAATCTGAAAGCACGCATAACCTCTGTATTGATTGAAAAGTACTAGGTGGAGACCTGCCCCCCCAAACCCCCTCCAAGCAGACAAAAGAGCTGTTGGCAGCTGGCAGAGGGTAAGTCACTTAGAATCTGGCCACAGGATTTGGGAAGAGCTGAGAGCAGAAATTTTTGTGGGCTGTGTTCTAGGTTCCTGCCCCAGTGGCCTAATTCTCTTAACTGAAAGAGAAGACAGTGGCCCTGATCCTCATGATGGTGTCCAGACCAGGCGGTGGCAGATGATGCTGATGATGCTGATGATGATGGTGATGATGATGATGATGATTGATGATGATGAAAGAGAGGGCAGAGGAACCCGGGCAGGGTGGCACACGCCTTTAATCCCAGTGAGTTCAAGGCCAGCCTAGGCTACAGAGTGAGCTCCAGGCCACCTGGAACTAAAGGGAGACCCTGTCTCAAAAAATACAAAAAGAGGGGTGGGAGAGATAGCCTGGCGGTAAGAGCACTGACTGCTTTACAAGAGGAACCAGGTTCGATCCACCAGCACACACAGGTGGCGAGAAGGTAAAAAAACCGGCTGTAAGACGCTCCATTCCGGAAAGCATCAGTTCCAGGGTGAACGTGCCCTCTCTGACCACCACTGAAAGAAGAAACACACATCTAAACAAACCTAATGCGACGTCATTCATACACATCAAAAATAAATAAAAATTTAGAAAAAAAAATGGGGGGGGAGAAAGAGAAGAGAGGAAGGAAGTGGAGGATATCACACATAGGACAGGGAGACGAGGTAGTAGAAAAAGAGAGGTGCAGGGGAAGCAAAAAGAGTTCACAGAAGAAGGGCAGAGAGGCAGAGAGGGGGGGGATGGGATGTAAGCTAGAGGGGACGATGAATACAAGGAAAAGGAGCATAAGGGGCAGGGAAGGAAAGTGAACAGCTCTGTGCTGTTTTGACGCTGGGAAGCCTGTCTGCATAATTTTCTCCTTCGGTGCCCTAGCGACTTCCCACGGCAGGACAGGGAAGGCAGCTATCAAGATCAGTCCCACCATGCATCTCATGGAGGTCAAAAATAACCCCAGGTCAAACAGTCCTGGCCAAGGGCATATAGATTGTTAATGGCGAAGCCAATGTTCAGATCCTGCAAGTCAGCTTCAGACCATGGTGCCCTGGACAATGCCTAACAGAAAGGTAATGTGAGTCACGGTTGTCCTTTAAACTTTGTAATAAAAAAAAAAAACCTCTAAGATTTAACAAAATACCCAAAGTAGTCATTTTTGTTATATGGAGCTGTAGCATGTTATCAGATGTGTGAGGGGAACAGGCCATTCTGAGAGGCTAAATACATGTAGAGATGCCAGCCGTGATGGTATTTATCAACTTGACAGGCTCAGAAGCCACCTAGAAGCCACCTAGGAGACACTACATTAAACATGGGCCGGTGCACAATCTAGAAATGAAATTTTGACCAATTGAATGGTGGTGTATAGGTGGGAAATTCAGACAGAGGATAAGCAAGATCGTCACTATTAACGATTACTGCAGCAAAGAGGAAGACTTACCGAAAAGGGGGGGGGAAAGAAAAGAAAAGGGGGAAAATCACCGCAAACACCAGTTCTCTACAGTAACACAAGCAGGGCCCGAGGGTCACTTCATCCCCAAATGGCATCCCCCTCTCCTCCTCTTTATTTCTTCACCTCTTCTTCTTCCTCTTTCTTCCGCATCATCAGCTACAACATCTAGTCCAGATGTTAGCACTGGAGGACCTACAGATCTACAGGGCAGCCATTGAAGACCCTGCCTGTTGAGGCTTTCAGACCTGTTCACATGTGGTGCTCTGTTCATATACAGTGCTCTGCAAGCTACATTGCAGAAACAGTGATCCCGCCAAGAAATTTGGGCATCAAAAAGAAGGAAGATAGATGATGATAGATGATAGATAGATAGATAGATAGATAGAGAGGTAGATAGATAGATAGATAGGAGTGGTGGTGAGAAGAGAGAGGAGTGAAAGAGAAAGGGGAGGGGATTCTATTAGTTTGAACAACTTCCTCCCCCACACACCAGCCCCCCAAAAAAATATGTGTTCTCCTGGAACTTCTGAATATGACCTTATTTAGAAGTAGAGTTTTATATATCTAATGAGTTACAAGGTCATGCTGGATTAGGATGGGTCTTGATCCAATGACTGACATTCTTAGAAGATAGAAATGCAAACATAGAGATATAGACCTGTGAGAAGACAGTCCTGGTTAGATTTTTTATTTTTTTGGGTCATTTTTTGAGACGGGTCTCTTTCGTAGCCAGCTGACCTGGAACTCACTCTGTAGACCAGCTGGCCTTGAACAAAAGCAAAAATCTGCCTTCGTCATGAAGAGACTGCCGGCCACTGATGCTAGGATTACAGAGTCGAGGAGCCACCAGCACAGCAGGTCGCTGGTTACTAATTTTCTGGATTTATGTTATATATAAAAACTCTAGATACAAAACACAACTTGGAGAAGGTAAAGTTATTTTGCCTTAGCATGCTCCAAAAAGAAACACAGTAAAAATAAAAGTAAAGAGGGGACCAGGAAACGGAACTGCAGGGCAGGAAACTGGAGGCAAGGAGCTGAATGGAAGCACAGGCTCCGTCATGGCGGAATGCTGCTTCCTGGCTTGCTCCTCTGGCCTGTGCTCAGCCTGCTTTCTTATGTAATCCAAGACCACCTGCCCAGGGTAACACCACCCACATTGGACTGAGTCCTCCCACATCACTGAACAATCAAGAAAATGTCTCACAGACATAGCCACAGGCCAGTCTGGTAGAAGAAATTCCCCAATTAAGGTTCCCTTTTCCCAGGTATGTCAAGCTGACCCCCGCCCCCAGCCAAAGTGAGAATAGAAGCAGAGTGCAGAAGTTAGCTCAGCTGGTAGAATACTTGCCTGGCATGCAGGAAGCCCTGGGTTTGAGCCCCAGAACCACATGAACCAGGCATGGTAGCAAGCATATACCTGTTATCCCAGCACTTGGGAGGGGGAGACAGGAGGATCAGACGTTCAAGGTCCTCCTCGGCTACATTCAGACTGTGAAGCCAACCTGGACTACCTGAGACCCTGTTCTCACAAAAAAAAAAAAAAAAAAAAAAAATAAAATTAAAAAAAAAAAATCGAGGCAGTCTTATAGGCCAAGGAATACCAGGTGCAGACTGAACCTCTAAGAACCAAGGGAAGAGGCTGTGATGATTAATTATGTCAACTTGATTGGACTGAGATTAGTAAAGCACATCTCTGGATGTGGTCTGATGGTGATGGTCCCAGCAGAGACAATCAACCAAGTAAGGAAAGACCAGCCCTAATGGTAGTCAGCATCGTGACATAGCTTGGGGACTTGGACAAGATAAGAGGAGAAGAAGAAGGAAGCCCATTAGCATTCCCCCCCCCCCCCCCCGGCCACCGTGAAGCAAACTGCTGCTGCTCTACCACATGCTCCTGACAACGTGATGATCTCCTCACCTCAGGCCCACAGTGAAGCAAGTTGGCCACGGACCGGAGCTGCAGACCGCAGGGACCAAATCAAGTCCTGCCTCCTTTAAACTGCTTCTCTCCAGTATGTGTCAAAGCACTGAAAACCACTGACTCACAGAAACATGAAGCTAATGCTTCATCAGAGCTTCGAGAAGAAACAGCACCTAGATTTTGTTTCTGTGAGAGTTAGGGGAGCCCTAAGAAACTGCCAGAAAAAGGAGTCAGCCAGGTAGCCTTCAGTGAAAATCCAAGGGCAGATAACTGCTCAAAGAGGACATGAACCTGGTGTGGATTCACTGCCTAAGGGTCACCAGGCACTTGTGAATTCAGATCCACTTCCTTCACACACACAACCCACATATAACCTTCTGTCATCACCATTGTTTGGTCATTTCTTTATTTTTTTTTGTTTTTTTTTTTTGGTCTTTTTCGAGACAGGGTCTCCCTGTATAGAGGCCCAGCTGTCAATGGAACTCAATCTGATGTAGACCGGGCTGGCCTGGAACTCAACAAAGATCCC
Source organism: Rhizomys pruinosus (assembly GCA_009823505.1). Taxonomy (NCBI): domain Eukaryota; kingdom Metazoa; phylum Chordata; class Mammalia; order Rodentia; family Spalacidae; genus Rhizomys; species Rhizomys pruinosus. The sequence goes on from VZQC01009894.1 coordinate 3,757,524, forward strand.
CTGCCTCTGCCTCCCGAGTGCTTGGATTAAAGGTGTGCGCCAGCCACACCCAGCCATTTTTGGTCATTTCAATACAAGCCTTATAAAAAAATAAGCCTTAAAGTGAGGAGTTCAACATTTCAAATACTGTCCTGCAAGAGAAAAGAGTTCAAATGGTGTCTAAGGAGGACAAGAAGACCAAAATGTCAAAGTTTCAGGAGAGTAAAAGGCAACAGGATTTGTCTGCCTGTTTTTCTGCCTGCCTGCCTGCCTGCCTGCCGGCCTGCATGCTGCCTGTCTGTCTGAGACAGTCTTACGGTGTAGCACAAGCTGGACTCAAACTCTTTCTTTTTAATTTATTATTTTTATTTTATGTGTGTTCTAGTTTGCATTCAATTGCTGTGATAAAGACACTGACCAAAAACTAACTTGAGGAGGAAAGGGCTAATTTGCTCACAGCACAGTCCGTCATCAAGGGAAGCCAAGGCAGAGCTCAGGGCAGGAACTGAGAGCACAGACCATGGAGAACGGCATGCTATACGAGGGCTCGCTCCTCTCTGGCCCATCTTCAACCTGCTTTCTTATATAATACAGAACCACCTGCCTAGGGGTGGCACTGCCCACTGTGGGCCGAGCCCTCCCACATCACTCAACAATCAAGAAAATGCCCCACAGATGTGGCCGCAGCCCAGTCCAAATGAGGAATTTCCTCAACTGAGATTCCCTCTACCCAGGTGTGTCAACTTGACAACTAAAGCACAATGTGTGTGAGCATATTGCCTGCATGTATGTAAGTCCATCCGTGTCATGCAATGCCCACAGAGAGCCAAAGAAAGTATCATATTCCTCTAAACCTGGAGTTACAGATAGCTGCTATCCATCATGTGAGCGCTGGGAATCTAAACCAGGTCCTCTGCAAAAGCAGTCAGTGCTCTTAACACTACGCCATCCCTCCAGCTCCACTGCCCCAAGCGCTTGCTCCCCTGCTGCAACTGCCCCAGTGCTGTGATTGCAGATATGCACCACCATACGCAGCTGCAATTGCCCCAGTACTGTGATTGCAGATATGCACCACATACACAGCTGCAATTGCCCCAGTGCTTGGATTGCAGATATGTCCACCATACCACTGCAACGCCCACATGCTGTGATTGCAAGATTGTACCAGCCATACGCAGCTGCAGACAGCCCCAGTGCTGTGAGTGCAGGTGTACCACCATACGCAGCTGCAACTGCCCCAGTGCTGTGATTGCAGATATGTACCACCAAAGTAACCAGCTGTCAATGTCCCCATAGTGACCTGTGATTGCATGATTACCTACCACCATGTGCAGCTGCAATTGCCCCAGTGCTGTGATTGCAGATACTGTACCACCATACGCAGCTGCAATTGCCCCAGTGCTGTGATTGCAGATATGTACCACCATATGCAGCTGCAATTGCCCCAGTGCTGTGATTGCAGATATGTACCACCATACGCAGCTGCAATTGCCCCAGTACTGTGATTGCAGATATGCACCACCATACACGGCTGCAATTGTCCCCAGTACTGTGATTGCAGATATGTACCACCATACGCAGCTGTAATTGCCCCAGTGCTGTGATTGCAGATATGTACCACCATACGCAGCTGCCATTGCCCCAGTGCTGTGATTGAAGATATGTCACCATACCACAAGCTCAATGCCCCAGTCTTATTGCAGTACATACCACCGTGTGCTTGCAATTCCCCAGTGATGTGTATTGCAGATACGTACCCCATACACAGCTGCAATTGCCCCAGTACTGTGATTGCAGATACATACCACCATGAGCTGCAATTGCCCCAGTACTGTGATTGCAGATACGTACCACCATACGCAGCTGCAATTGCCCCAGTACTGTGATTGCAGATATGTACCACCATATGCAGCTGCCATTGCCCCAGTGCTGTGATTGCAGATATGTACCACCATACACAGCTGCAATTGCCCCAGTACTGTGATTGCAGATACATACCACCATGTGTAGCTGCAATTTCCCCAGTGATGTGATTGCAGATACGTACCACCACACAGCTGAAATTGCCAGAAGGTGATTGCAGATACGTCACCAACGCAGCTGCAATTGCCCCAGTACTGTGATTGCAGATATGTACCCACCATATGCAGCTGCCATTGCCCCAGTGCTGTGATTGCAGATAGTCCATACCCCATGCGTCGTAGCTGCAAGCTAATTGCCCAGTGCTGTGATTGCAGATACGTACCACCACAGCAGCTGCAATTGCCCCAGTGCTTGATTGCAGATAGTACACCATACGCAGCTGCAATTGCTCCAGTGCTGTGATTGCAGATATGCATACGCACTGCAATTGCCCCAGTCGATCAGTCTGTGACTAATTGCCCCAGTATCATGTACCACCATACATAGCTGCAAGCCCCAGTACGTGACAGAAAAAAAAATTTTTTTGAGGCAGTATCTCATGTAGACTAGGCCTGGTCTTGAACTCCTGAGCCTCTTGCCTCTGTCTCCTAAGTGCTAGGATTACAGGCATATGCTACCATGCCTGGCTTTGGCTTTCAAACAAACAGATGGCCATAGATCAGCCCCCAATGGAAGCTGGACTGGCATGTATTAAAAAAAAAAAAAAAAAAAAAAACCAATGAAAGGAAGCGTGGAAAGAAGTCTCATCAGTTAGGATCATCACAGTCTGCCCTTTCAGAGGACCAAGTTTGGTTCCCATATCAGGCAGCTCACAACTGCCTTAACTCCAATTCTAGAGGAATCCAACATCTCTGGCCCCCAAGGGATCTGCCCTCACATGCACAAACTCCCACACAGAAACACATACATATACACAATCTAAAATAAAAATGGCCGGGCGTGGATGGTGCAAGCCTTTAATACCAGCACTCTGGAGGCAGAGGCGGGTGAATCTCTGTGAGTTCAAAGCCAGCCTGGTCTACATAGCGAGTTCCAGGACAGCTGGGGCTATAGGGAGATAACCCAATGGGTTACGGCATGAATATGATCCCTGAAACCCACATAAAGATGGAAGGAGAGAGCTGACTGCACTTAGTCGTCCTCTGACCTCCACACACCTGAGCTGTGGCACCAACACCCACATACACACATCATCCATATACTCACACATAGTAATAATGTTTTAAGCTAGAGACAAGGGCCTAGTGGTAGCCGAGCAGTAGAGTACTTGCCTAGCACGCACCAGGCCTTGGGTGCAATCCCCAGTGCTGGAAAAGCAAACAATTTAAAAGCTAGAGACAGGTTATCTTTCTGATGTCATCTTGGAAGCCAATCCAATTCCCATGCACCGCTAGTCACATGACCACTAATCAACCAGCTGGGGAGAGGCGGGGAGTAGAGCTGGGTGTAGCTATAGAGGAGCTCAATTTATGGGAAAACAGGAAGTATGAGGCAACAGGAAAAGCGAATAGTGAGGGTGAGAGCAAAGCAGAGGGGGTGCACTTCCTGTGCTTCGCTTATTTATTTCTGCATATCAAACTACTTCAGAACGTAGTGGCTCAGAACAGCATCTATTTCCTCATAGAGGGTTAGGAAGAGAGCAAGGCTCAGCTGGGTGGTCTTCTGCCCAATATGGCTTCAATGGAAATCACACTGCACCCTAGTGTGTTGGCAAATGAGCCAACACGTCCAAGATGGCTTCCCCTGCCACTGGCACCTTGACAGAGACAGCTGGAAAGCCGGGAGCAGCTGAGTTGGAAACAGAGATCCTACCTAGTCTATCCAGCGTGCCCTCTCGGGGCAACTGGACTCCTCACCTGGGTGAGTCAAAGCTACAAAAACTGGGTGCTTCAGTGAGCAAGACTGAAAGTTACATGGCCTCTTATGACCAACCTGGAATTGGCATGGCAACCTTCTGTCATACTCTGTTGGTCAAAGCAATCACAAGGCCAACCAGATTCGAGGGCAGAAATATAGAACCTACTTCTCCACGGGCAGAGAGTCAAAGAATCTGTGGCCACAGTTTAAAACCACAACCCCGGGACTGGAGAGATGGCCTAGCGGTTAAGAGCACCGACTGCTCTTGCAGAGGACCCAGGTTCGATCCCCAGCACCCACATGGTGGCTGAGGACCATCTGTAACTCCAATTTCAGGAGAACTCCAGTTCCAGGGGAATCCGATGCCCTCTTCTGATCTCGGCGGCATTGCACGACATGGGTGCACAAACCTACCTGCAGACAATACATTCATACACATAAATAAATAAATAAAATTAAACAATAAAATAAAACCACAACCCCATTCCAGGTGTGGTGGTGCACACCTTTAATCCCAACATGCAGGAGGCAGAAGCAGGTGGATCTCTGTGAGTTCAAAACCAGCCTGGTCTACATAGTGAGTTCCAGGCCAACTGGGGCTGCAGGGAGACCATGCCTCAAAAAAAAATTATTTTACTTATGTGTAAGTAAAATGATACTTAATGTCTGTGTGTGGGTATGTGCATGAGAGCTCAGATCCCCTGGAGCTAGAGTTCCAGGAAGTAGTTAGCCATCCAATGTGGGTGCTGGGAACTGAACTCAGGTCTTCCGCAAGAGCAACACTCACTCTTAACAGCAGAGCCACCTTTTCAACCCCAAGGAGTATTTTTTGTTTTAAACCTGTAGGATGTATGTGGGCTTCTGCTCCCTGTTGTGGGTTGAATTGTGTCTGGCAAAAAAAAAATCATGTTAAAATTCTAACCCTTGAGCATGTTACCATGTAACTATATTTAGAGACAGAGTGCTTAAAGAGGCAATTAAGTGAAAATGATGTCATTAGGGTGGGCCCTAAGCCAACAGGAATGATGGGAAATCAGGACACAGATAGGCACAGAGGGAAGACCACATGAAGAAACGGGTAGGAAATGGCATCTACCAGCCAGGGAGATGGGCCCCAGGGGAATCCAGCCTTGACAGCACCTTGGTTTTGCCTATGCTGGCTCCAAAACTTTGAGAGGAAAAAAAAAGTTTCTGTTGTTTAAGACTCTCAGTCTGAGGTCATTTGTTATGGCAACTCTAAAAACTTACTACAAGCCCTGACTAAACCAATGTGCCCAGCAAAGGTATCTTGGTGCAAACACAAAAGCAATAAGCAGTCAGAGCCTACAAGACTACTGGTCAGAACAGGTTTAGAGCCTGGGTGGTTCCAGTGTTCTGCAAAGCATAAGGGACACTCTTGGCACATACCAGTCTCCTGCCCTATGTGTTCCCACCAGAAATAGGAGATGGGAAGGGGATGGTTCGCCTCTCCCATCTCCCTGGCAGGCAAAGGAAACCACCCACCTTCACCCTCTACAAAGGCAACAGTACTTTTCATTTGCAAAGAGAAACACTGGCCTGGTCGAGTTTCTTATAAACACAGACCATGAATGCAGACACATGCAGACACATGCACACATACACATTGCATGCAGCGTACACATGAAAACACACATGCACAGCAGCTTGAGGTTCCTTTCAGTATTCCATCCCTAGGATCCAGCAGGAGTCAGGAAACTGGATCAGGTTCCAAATAGACTTTCACTTTTCCCACTTATCTATTTGTTCAGCTTCAAAAATCAAGACTAAATGACATGTATGGCAGGATGCATGGTGCATGAGCTCTGGTGGGGTGGGGGTAAGAAAGGGGGAATGAGTCTAAATTTGAGAAATGTATGAAATGCACAAAACTTCAATAAAAATATTGGCTTTGGAAAAATCAAGACTAGCCTAGAGATGGTTTCTTTTTTGTTTGTTTGTTTTGGTCTTTTTGAGACAGGGTCTCCCTGTAGTCCCAGCTGTCCTGGAACTCGATCTGTAGACCAGGCTGGCCTTGAACTCACAAAGATCCACCTGCCCCTGACTCCCAAATGCTAGGATTAAAGGCGTGCGCCACCACGCCCAGCGAGATGGTTTCTAAAGTGACTTTTCACACTAAGGAGCCCTGACTCTCTAGTCTCAGCTCAACGAAGACGCCCAGCCCAGCATTAAAGTAGTATTGGCGTCTGCGGCCACTCAGCCATGCGTAGCTCATCACCTCTCCTGGCCTCCATTTCCTCCATGGTGAAATATATTTAGTGGCCTCCCAGCTCCCCTCGGAGTCTACATGTGAGACCTGCTCTTCTCCTTGTAAACTCATCTTTCTGCCTTCAGCAAGAATATCTCTTCCTCATCCTCCTGAGCTTTCTCCATGTCTCTAAGGTGCTTTTTCTCTCTACTGCTCAGCCCTCTCCTTGTGTCCCCCAAGGCCTCCCCCCACTGCCCCCATGCCAGGTCCACCCGTCCACCATCCTAGCCTCAGCCAATGACCCTGACTCACCTCTATCCCATAGACATAGTGGAATCCCGGGCCCTCACCACCAGCATCTTCCTGCAGGCCAGCTACCACCCTTACCCTACTCCTAACGCGCCTATCCTTTGTCCCCACCAAGATCTCTCTTCTCAGCATGCTGAGTTCCCTCCCTTCTTTACTGGGCTTCTGGGTCATGACTCCCCTCTCAAGCCACTCTCCTGATGTTATGGAGATCCCCTGGCCACCTGCCCCTTGGCCCCACTTAATCTATGCAGCCTTACAGCTTTGGAGTCAACCCAAGAGTCTTGTATCCCGGCAGCTCTGGACACCGGAGTTGCACCCAAGAAAGATCCTCCAGCTACATGCACCAATGCCAAGGAGATGAAAGCAAGCCCTGCAGAGCAGCTGGCCCTGCACAGAGATCAGCCATCCTTCCACCTTTCCCTACCCACCTTTCCATCTTCCAGGGTGCCTCCTAACCTCCCACGCCCCAAGTCCATCAATTCTCCAGCCTGGGAAAGTTTTAAGTCTCACAGGATGACTTTGCCTCCTCCTTTGCAGAGAAAATAGAGGCAATCAGGAAAGGACGCCCTTGCCTTCCTGCCATCCCACCTAGGGCTCTACACATATGCACCATCCTTCCTGCCCTCCCTCCTGCTGCAGGGAAGGGGCGCTCCTACCCCTGTCGTGGCTAATCCCACCACCTGTGCCTGAGAGTCCTCCTCACCCCCATCTCCCTTGTCCCTAAATCCTTGTGTCACCAGAAGCACCAGCCCCCTGCTCTATCTTTGTCCTTTGCCCCAACCATGGGTACCTTACCTTGGCACATTCGTATGCTCAGCTCTCTCTCTCTGGAAAAAAGACTTCTGCTTTGTCCTTTGTGGCTACTGACCCCCGCTTCCCTTCCTGGCTCAGACACCTGAAAACAGGCATTTGTCTTTGACTTCTTCCTCATCTGCCACTCGAAGATCTTAAAAGTTAACATTTTGTGGGGTATATATCAATCAATTGTAAAATATACCCCCAAAAAAGAAATTAAAAAAGAAAAAGTATCTCAGGATATAAAGATTTCAATAAAGCTATATGATCAAACTCCCTCTCCTGATAAAAAGATGTGAAATATCATATTTTCTTTTTTGTGTATTTTTGAGACAGGGTCTCCCTTTCATCCCAGCTGGCCTGGGGCTCACTCTGTAGACCAGGCTGGCCTTGAACTCACAGAGATCTGCCTGCCTCTGCCTCCCAAGTGCTGGGATTAAAGGCGTGCACCACCATACCCAGCAAAATATATTTTCATCATCCTTATTTATATGTACTCTTTCTGATCATTTTTGTTGTAGGCACTTACTTATAAACTTATAAACTTCCCTCCTAGGCCTGCTTTTACAGTTCCCCAGGGGTTTTGTTCTATTGTAGTCTCAGTTTGATTTGTTCCAAGAATACTTTTATTTATTTCATAATTTCTTCTTGACACATTCATCATTGAATGAGTGTGGGGTTTTTGTTTTGGTTTTTGGTTTTTTTGGGGGTTGTCTTTTTTGGGTAGACAAGGGTCTCCCTATAGCCCCTCAGATGGCCTTGGAACTTACTCTGTAGACCAGGACTGGTCTTGAACTCAGAGATCCTGCCTCCTCTGCGCTCACGGTGTCCTCACACCTGGTTTAAAGAGGTTCTTTAGCCACTACGTGGGTGCTGGGACGAACCCCGTGTCCTCTGCAAGAGCCATTGTTGGTGCTCTTTTTAACCACTAGAGTAAGACACCTCTCCAGCCCCAGGAGTGTGTTTTTTAATGTACATAAGTTTGTGTAGTCACTAGAGTTTCTTTGGCTGTCGATTATCAGCTTTATTGCACTGTGGACTGATAGAATGCATGTAATTATTTCTGTTTTGTATTTGATTAAATTTGTTTTGTGTATCACAACATGGTAAATTTTAGAGAACTCACCTGGGCTTTAGTAAGAAAGTAATTCTTTGTGCTTGAGTGGATACATTCAACCTTCATGTTAGTCCATGTTAAGTAAAATGTCATTTAAAATTCAAGTATGTCGCTTTTATTCTTGGTCCAGTTGACCAGTGCACTTACTTACTGAGTTGGTGCTACTTCCTAGTGTTTTATATCGTTGCTTGTAAGAACGGTTTTTGTTTCTTCTTTTTTAATGAGGAAATTATGGAAAACAGTGAACAAAATATTTATTTTTTAATAAAAAAGGTATTTTTTAAAAATAGTAAAAAATCGACTTATACTATTTTTTAAATATTTTGTTTATTTTTTATTTAATGTGTGAGTTTATTATGCCTACATGAGTATGTGTGCAACACTCATGTAGGTGATCTGGGAGGTCAGAAGAAGCAACTAGATTCCCTCCCCTGGAACCAGAGTTGACAATGGTCTCCTAGCTGCCATGTGGGTAGCTGGGAATTGAACCAAGTCCATCCTGCAAGAGACAGTCAGTTGCTCTTAACTCCTGACCATCTCTCGCCCATATTGATCTTATTTAGTTTATTTTATTATGTATTTATTTATATTATTTATTTTGTGGGTGTGCTTGTGTGTGGTCTGTGGTTCTATGTGTGTGTGTGTCCTGTGTGGCTGTGGGTGTGTCTATAGTGTGTCTATATGTGTGTGTCTATGTGATGGTATGTGTGTGGTGGTCCTGAGGATTGTGTGCTAAGTGAGTGTCTAGGTGTGTTGGTGGTGTGTGTCTGTGTGTATGTCGTGCGTGTGTCTGTATATGTGTGTGTGTGACTAATGTGTGGGTGTTGTGTGTTTTTCTTCCGGTGTTGTGTATCAGTGTGTTGTTGTTGTGTCTGTGTCTGTGTGTGTCTGGTCTGTGTGCGGTGTGTACTGTGTGCCTATTGTGTAATTGACCTGTGTGTGTTCTTGTGTGGCTGTGGTCTGTGATGTGTCTAGGCGTGTGCGTAAGTGCTAGTGTTGTGTGTATGTCTGTGCTGTCGGTTTGCTATTTTATGTCGGGGTGGTGTGTCGGTGGGTGGCTGTGTCTTGGTTGTTTGTGGTGGCTGTTGCTGGCAGTGTCTGTGGGTCTGTGTTCTCTGTTATGTGTACGTGTATGTGTGTGTTGCTTGTGTTGTATCTTGTGTGCATGTGGTGCTAGGTGTGTAGTGTCTTGTGGTGTGTGTCTGTGTGTGTCCTTGTGTCGTGGGTATGGGTCGGTGCTGTGTCTGTGGTTGTGTCTTGTGGGAGTGTTACATATGTGTTGTTTCCTGTGTGTTTTCGTGTTCTATGTGTGTGTATGTGTCTAATGTGTGGGTCTGTTATGGTGTCGTGATGGTGATCTGGGTCTGGCTGTGTTCGTGTACTGTGTAGTCTGTGCTGTCTGTGCCTTGTGTCTGTATGTGTGTGCTGTGTATGTGTGTGTGATGTGGTGGTTTTTTTTTTTTTTTTTTGCTTGGGTCTAATGTGTGTTTGAGGTGTTGGTCCTGTGTGTGTCGGTCTGTTGTGTATGTTTATGTGGTGTGTGCTGTGTGCTCGCTGTTGGTGGTTGTATTGTGTGTGTCCTAAGTGTGTGTCTGTGTGGTTCCTAGGTGGTGTGGTGGTGGCTGTTGAGTGTGTGGAATTTGCAAGCATGGGTCACAACACACTTTTGGGAATCAGCTCTCCCCTTCTCCCTTCTTGCAGTGTCATGTCGTGTCGTGTTGCTACTGTGTGCTCCAGGCTAGTCCGCCCTGAGCTCCTAGGAAGCTTCTAGCTTCTGTCTGTCTGTCTCCCATCTCACAGTAAGAATGTCAGGACCACAGATGTTTGCAACTGTATCCAACTGCTGCTTCTTTTTTTTTTTTATTTTTAATGTAGATTTCAGGGAGACTGAACTCAGCAAATGCTCCCACAGTCCTAGGGTTTATTTCTTTCTGTTACCAAAAGGGTATGTGCTCATCATCAAACAAGCACTTCAAGAACATTTAAAAATCATACTTGGGGAGGGAGTGCTAAAGAGATGGTGCATCACGTGGCCTGGAACTCACATGTAGACCATGCTGGGCCTTGAACCAAAGATCCTCCGCCTCCCTCTGCTCCTGAGTGCTGGGATGTAAAGACGTATGCCACCATGCCCAGCAGGATTGCCTTTTTTTTTTTTATTTTTGTCTTTTTGAACAGGTCTCCCTGGTAGCCCCAGTGTCCTGGATCTCACCTTGTAAGCAGGCTTGGCCTGAACTCACAAAGATCCACCTTGCCTCTGCCTCCCAAGTGGCTGGGATTAAAGCGTGCGCCACCACTCAGCTGTAAGATGACTTTTTTTATAAAAGGAAATAATAGGAAAAATTCAAAATTGCTATTCTAGATAGTAAGGACAATGAGGTACCGAGAACACAGTAAAGAGAAAAACTGTGAGAAAGGAAACAAGACAGAAAGAGGGACTGCTCAAGAAATGACAGCTGGGGCCTAGAGAGAGGCTGTGGTTAAAAGCATTGGCTGTTCTTCCAGAGGACCGGGTTTCCAATCCCAGCATCCACATGATGCTAATAACTGTCCATAACTCCAGTTGCAGAAGATCTGATGCCCTCTTCTGGCCTCTCCGGGCATCCACAACACGGGTGCACTTACACACATGCAGCCAATACACTCATATACATAAAATAAAAAATAATAAATAAATTTTCTTTTTTAATTTTAATTGAATTTTTATAATAAAAGATTTTTTAGTATTTATTCTTTTTTATTATATGAACGGTACTGTCATGCATGTGAGTTTTTGTACCCGTGTCGTGCAATGCACGGAAGTCAGAGAGAGGGTGTCGTATCCCCCTGGAACTGAGTTAAAGAGGTTCTCACCGCCAGTTGGGTGCTGGGGGATTGAAACTCAAGGTCCTCTGTCAAGAGCAGTCAGTGCTCCTTTAACCGCTAGGCCATCTCTCAAGCCAATAAAATATTTTTTTAAATAACAAAGTGGCCAACAAGGATGAGCTTATCAGGTAAAGGGTGCCACCAGCCTGCCCACGTTGATCCCTGTGACACACACAAAAAACCAATTCTTTGTTTTTTTTTTTTTTTTTTTTTTGGTCTTTTCGGACAGGGTCTTTCTGTAAGGCCCAGCTGTCCTGGAACCACCTCTGTAGACCAGGGCTGCCCCCGTGAAACGCCAAAGATCCGCCTGCCTCTGCCTCCCAAGTGTCCTAGGATTAAGGCGTGCACCACCACGCCCCGCGGCCGAGACCAAATCATTTGAAATTTTGTGTTTCTCTGACTTACACAGATTTCACACAACACACACACACACACACAACACCACAGAAAAGAAATAACATAGGGAGTTTTGTAATTTAAAAGAAAATCAACGTTTTGCTACCAAAGCATAGCTTTGCATGCTAGTTCACAGTTCGCTCCCAGGCTAGGGAACAATGTGCGGGAAGAGGGGGCGTGGTAGAAATGTAAGGCTTGCGATTGGGGGAATGGTGAAACCTACAGCAAGATAGCTGGACACTTATTTGATCAACTTGATTGTACATACAAGCCCCCCACCTGCTGGGGGATGGTGGGACCCTGGGCTGTGTTGGGTTTTGGACACAACTGCTTGCAAATTGGTTTTTACATGAACGATGCGTGTTACTCATAAATTAGTACTTATTGTTAAAATTGAAAAAAAAATAAAGAATAATAGAAGAAGAAAAAAAAGAAAAGAAAATCAACTTCTTCTGCCAGAGCATAGCTTGCCATGCTGGTGCACAGCTCGCTCCTGGCTTCTGCCACTCACAGTCACGTGCACAGGCCACACTCTGCACAGTCGGGCATATCGCAATCGATTGGTGGCCCTGGTACCTGCTTCGATTGCTGCATAATAGGTTATGGGTGTCTTTCTATGTCAGCCAGTGGGGGTGGGGACTGCTAGTGGTGGCTCCCCACAGACTGCTGTGTGGACCCACCGTCATTGACTGAACTGGTCTCCAGAGAAGAGGCATTAGCTTGCTGTCCACATTCTCAGCACCACCTCCAACTTTGCTTCCTGTCAAGTAAAGGAGAAATTTATTCCAAGTGTTCAACTGCATCTCTCAGAACTGAGCTGCAGAAAGCAGAGGCAGGCCCAAAAGACCAGCAACTGTCAGATGTGTTTCTCGCCCTTTTGATCTCTTTCTACTTGAATGGTCCCCATCTCCACTTTTTCCAGCTGACTACGTCATTCTTCCTTCTTTGCCAGTCAGCCTCCCTGCCCCCCATCACTGCATACTCGGTCACAGCCCCTGAGCGTGCCAGGCCTTCCTACTTCGCTCCCCAAGGAACACACTGTTCATTCACGAGCTTCTGATACAGGCTGGCCCCCCTGCGAAGACTCCCCAACACCCAGAGCGAGTGGCAGGTCAGGTCCTGTTCTCACGGCTTCCCTTCCTCACTGATACCGGCAAGGACGGTGTCGACCCTCCTCCCGAATCCCCCTTCCACTTGCTTGCATGCCACCTCCTTACAGACCTTCAGACCAACCCTTCTCGTGCCTCAAAATATCACCATGGACTCAACAGCCTGCCACCCCCCATTTCCCTCCCAGCACAGCACCCTCTCAGGGACAGTACCCTCTGCTAACTGGCAAAGACTCTAAGTAAAACCTAGTCTTTCCCTTAGTACAAGGGGAAGGGGTGCCAGAGTCATCTCAGTTCCTGCAGGACCCAGGGAAAGCACACACACACACACACACACACACACACACACACACACACCTGGCCACAGCATCCAGAAAGACACCCTGACACAAGGTCAGGACAAGAGAAGCACCCCTGCTGACCTATGCAGAATGTGACTGCAGAGCAGGTGCAGCTGCGGGGAGCACTGCACCCTGGTGTCACCGGTGTTGGTGTTTATCAGGAAGAAGCGAAGGGCAGCTACCATCACCCCTGCTACCACTGAGAGCGTGGACTAGTCCATCTCAGCTACCGTCACCCCTGCTACCACTGTGAGCATGGACTGGTCCATCTCAGCTACCGTCACCCCTGCTACCACTGTGAGCGTGGACTGGTCCATCTCAGCTACCATCACCCCTGCTACCACTGTGAGCGTGGACTGGTCCATCTCAGTGCAGGGAGCCATGGATCAGAATCCTCTGAAATCTGTGGCAGGGTGGACAGCCTAGAGCCAGGCAGTGACAAAAACATGGTGAGAGGCTGTGTGCTTAGGAAACTAATGAATTAATACTCCTGTGATTACCAGATACCAATAAGGAAACAAAGAATATCCCGACCTCTAAAACAGAAGATGTTCTGTTCTTATGTATTTATTTTTGAGACCAACTCTTCCAATATTGGCTAGGCTGACCTTGAACTCCCTGTGTAGCACAGGTTGGACTGGAAGGAACTCATCCTGCCTCAACATCCCAAGGATTAGGATTGCAGAAATGAACTGTACCTCTCTTTAAAATAGGAATTTAGGGGCTGGAGAGATGGCCTAGCGGTTAAGAGCGCTGACCCTGCTCTTGCAGAGGACCTGGGGTTCATCCCAGCACCCCACATGGTGACTGAGAACCGCTTTAACAACAAACTCCAGTTCCAGGGGATCTGATGACACCCTCTTCTGACCTCCATGGCATTGCACAACATGGGAGCACAAACCTACATGCAGACAGTACATTCATACATGTAAAGAAAAAAAAAGATTTGTTTAAAATAGGAATTTAGCCGGAGAGATGCCTCAGTGGTTAAGAGCACCGGCTGCTCTTACAGAAGACTCAGGTTTGAATACCAGCTCCCACATGGCAGCTAACAACCACCCATAAGTCCAGTTCCAAGAGATCTGACAGTCCCCTCTGTGCACTGCACAACACAGGTACACATATGTACACAACAGAATACACTTATACACATGAAATAAACTGCTTGGAAACCTTCAGTAGTGCAAGCAACGCCCATGCTGGCTGTGGCCTGGGATTCTGCTGTCTGCCCACACCCTCTGCCCCCAACAGCCCTAGAGCTTCATGAAGAAAGTCAGCAGATGCTGAGCCCATCCATGCTGAACCAGACCAGGTGGATGCTCTTATGGCTGAGATGTGAAGTATCCTTCCAAAATGTCCCTGGAGTCATTAGGATCTGAGCCTGGAGTCAGGCGGTAAACAGACTAGGCCCAGCCACCCATCCTCAAGAGACCAATTAAACAAACAATAGTGGAAAGATTTGTTCCGTGTGGCCATGCTGGGAAGGACAGAGCTCCAATGGCACCTCAGTCCCCCAACTTCATCTTCAGGTCCTGGCATGGACAGTGTCCTCATCAGGATGCGTTCCCACCCATCGCTGCCCCATCGCTGTCTGGACTCCATTTGCTCCTACAAGGTGGTCTCACAAGTGTGGAATTTCCCTCAGAGACACAAGTTCCCCCTCTGGATGCCATCGGGTTCCAGTCTTCTTCCTTCTCCCAATGTTCTCCCCAAATTCCAACTCCAACTTTGGGGGATCCATTGTCCCAATCTTCTGCCAGGGAGGAAACAAGAGTTTCTAGAATTTTATTCTTGCTAGGATGGGTTTTAAAAGGCATATGTGGAGAGCGGGGATTTCCCAAGACCACCTGAAGCACAGGTAAGAGCTGGGTGCTTCAGCCAGGTGGATTGTTTGGTTTGATTCAATCGTCTTTGGCTTGATTGGCTTGTGTGGCTGTGGGGGCGGAATTGTCTTCCTAGCTGGTACAAAAGGTGGGCCTGTTGCCACTGTGAGACTTGAGATTGGGGATTTCCCAAGACCACCTGAAGTGGCTAAACAGGAAGTCATCCCCCCCTCCGTCGCCCCCCCCTGCCAACTGGGATTGCCAAAGGAGTGTCCAAGTGGATTCTTTGGGAAACCTTACAGAACAGAAAGGGAAGAGTGAGTTTAACTTCCAATATGAGAAAGCCTACAACTTGAACAAGTCAACACTTATTATTCGCGCCTCGATAATGATTATAACTTAAGAGAGAGGTCATCTCCATAAAAGCCAGAGGAGAAAAGGAAAAAAACCAAAATCCAATCAATCACAACGAAGGCATCTGAATAGGAGGCAAAGCAAGCAGCGCTTCAAACACAGTGAAGAGGCATTTGGGATTCACAACTGGAATTACAGGCAAGAGAAAACCCACATGCCAGGGACAGGAAGAAGAGAGAGAACTGATGGGAAAGGTGCACGATAATCCCACACCAAGCTCGACAAACACTGTGGAAGACCTCCCTCAGTGGGATTCCACCTCTGGGAATGGCCCAGGACACAGATAATTAGAAGTACAATTGTGAGA
>VZQC01009898.1:0-24977 GCA_009823505.1 Rhizomys pruinosus
CCTGCCTCTGCCTCTTGTGCTGGGATTAAATGCTCACACCACATGCCCTGCACACTTGATCTTTTTATACAATTATTTGTCATTTGTTCTGCTTTTTTTGTTTGTTCGTTTGCTTAGACAGGTGCTCCCCATAGCTCCAGCTAGCCTGTATAGATCAGGCTGGCTTTCCTCTAACTGTGAACCAGGCTGGCCTTGATCTCACAGAGATCTACCTGCCTCTGCCTACCAGATGCTGGAATTAAAGGTGTAGGCCACCATGTTTTTGTCTTTGTTTTTACAGGATAGGGTATCAGTATGTAGCTTTGGCTGAGCTGGAACTCATTATGTAGACCAGGCTATCCTTGAACTCACAGCTCACAGAGATCTACCTGCCTAAGGGCTGGAATTAAAGGTTTGTACCACCATGCCTGACTAATTAATTAAAATTTATTTTGTGTTTATGAGTGCTTTGCCTACATGTATGTATGATGTATGTATGTATGCGCACCATATGTGCAGTATCAGACTCCAGAGGAGGGAGACAGGTCCCCTGGAACTGGAGTTGAGGGATGGTTGTTAGCCACCATGTGGGTGCTAGGAACTGAACCCAGGTCTTCTGCAAGAGTGGCCATACACTTAACTGCTGAGCCATCTCTCCAACCATATATAGTTCTTTTAATTTTTAGTATCGTTTCTATTCCAGAGGAGCAGTTAGTTCTCAGAGAGAATGCTTTACTGACCAGTCAAAGTTTGATCCCAGTGTCCTTGAATTTGGAAGGCTGCGGGAGCTGGGCTGACATTCATTCCAGCTGCCTGTCACATGGCTTTGTTTCTCAGGTAGTTCTCCTTCATACCATTTCAATTTGGTTGGCAGCACACTTTTCACAAAACATCTTGTTCCTGATGTCGCCAGAAATTGTTGTTCCTTCAAATTCTCATTTGAAAGTAAAATTACTTTCTTGGCACTGCTGTGCAATTTATGACATTGATTTTTTTATACCCAATCTATAATGCTTTAATATCATTTACGCATTCTAAATTGTGCAAAGCTCTTATTTTAGGACCATCTCAGCTGAATCATTCTCTGCATTTTGCTCATCTGTATGAATTATGCTGTGGAATTAATTTTAAGTATCTGTTGAACAAAGATTTATTGAGCAACAGCTACGAGCAGGGAATTGGGCTAAGTGCTATTGAGGAAGGGGCAGAGGCTGTAGAGATTTGTGGTGTTATGTCTCTTTTCCTTTGAATGTGGAGGGAAGTAGACTTTTTTTTTTTTTTTTTTCTTTTTGAGACAGGGTCTCCCTGTAGTCCCAGCTGGCCTGGAACTCACTACGTAGACCAGGCTGGCCTTGAACTCACAGAGATCAGCCCTCCTCTGCCTCCCAAGTGCTTGGATTAAAGGTATGTGCCACCACGCCCGGCAATAGACTCTAATTCTCTCAGTGGACACAGGTAAGGATGGGTCAGTCATCGTGGCTTTGTGGTCTTCCTTTAAAGTGTCAGTTTGAGATAGTCTCATGCTGTTTTATGGTATCTACCATGTGTGTATCTGTGTGAACACAGTTTACCTTTAAAAGCATCAAAGCTTCATTTTGTTATAATGTATCTTATATATGGTATATGTAAATGCATATACTTAATAATTTATTGAAAATCTTATCTTCACTAAGACAACCAGAGTGAAAGGTCTGCATTCCATATCTAATTTGAATCTCAAAGTATCCCAGAGGGGGGTATAATTGAAAGTCCTTGTTTATTCTTGGTAAGAATTAATTACAGCACATTTGTGTGTATGTGTGTGTGTGTGTGTGCGCGCGCGCGTGTGTGTGTGTGTGTGTGTGTGTGTACACATGGCACACATGCATAAGCGTAGTACATTTTTTTATTTACTTTTTTTTATGTGTATGAATGTACTGTCTGCATGTAGGTTTGTGCACCCATGTCATGCAATGCCTCGGAGGTCAGAAGAGGGTGTCGGATTCCCCTGGAACTAGAGTCAAAGACGGTTCTTAGCCACCATGTGGGTGCTGGGGATCGAACCTAGGTCCTCTGCAAGAGCAGTTGGCACTCTTAACTGCTAAGCCGTCTCTCCAGCCCCCATGTGTAGTACATTTTTTTAAAGCTATGTATTGCTTCTTTTTTTAAGATTTTTTCTTTTCTTTATTTTTTTTTTATTTCATGTGTATGAGTGTTATGTCTGCATATGTTTAAGTGCACTCATGTCATACAATGCCTCAGGAAGACAGAAGAGGGTATTAGATCCCCTGGAAATGGAGTTACAGACAGTTGTTAGCTGCCATGTGGGTGCTGGGATTTGAACCTGGGTCTTCTATAAGAACAACCAGTGCTCTTAACCACTGAGCCATCTCTCCAGCTATGTATTGCTTCTTTTTTTGTTTGTTTGTTTGTTTGTTTTGTCTTTTTGAGACAGGGTCTCCCTTTAGTCACAGCTGGCCTGGAGCTCACTTTGTAGACCAGGCTGGCCTTGAACTCACAGAGATCCACCTGCCTCTGCCTCCCAAGTGCTAGGCGTGTGCCACCACACCCAGCTATGTATTGCTTCTTAAACTGAAGCCACTAAAGATTAAGTGGCTGAATATTTCAGCAACTAGATTTGGTTTGTGTTGTTTGAACTGAAGAGCATCCCTTTTTTCACATTCTTTTATGGTGCTGAGGAAGAATTGCTTTGGCATGAATGTGTAGCAATTCAAGTTATGGTCTTAATTTTATGGAAGATGTTCTCAAATTGCACTTGGAGTTTGTTATTGTAATATCATCTAGATAGCTTGTTGAAGGCACCACATATAGGAGACTGAAGCATCTTACCATATCTTTCTTGCCCTTTTGATAATGAGACGTCAACAAAGCTTAGTTTTAGCATATATACATAACTGAGGCTGGACTTTTTAACTCCACTATTAATATGTTCTCATGTTAAATTATTGTGACTGAAAGGGCTGAAAGCACAAATTCAATCAAGATATTTTATAGTCTCATCCTTGCAGGGAGAGAAATTCAGGAGAGACCAGACATAATAACCACCGATGTCCAGGAAAATGACCCTAGAGTCTAGAGCTGGGTAGGGTGAGGTAGGGCTGGTGCTGCTGCTCACTGTGTGGCCTGGGAAGGACACCCAACGATGGATATCTCTGGATGATGCGCCCCTTGCAAGTTCAAGCTAAGGTTCACAGAGTTTCTGTTTCTTAAATTTGTTGTTGTTGTTGTTTTTTGTCTTTTTGACATAGGGTCTCCTTGTAGCCCCAGCTGTCCTGGAACTCTGTATGTAGACCAGGCTGGCCTTGGACTCACAGAGATCCGCCTGCCTCTGCCTCCCAAGTGTTGGGATTAAAGGAGTGTGCCACCACACCCGGCTGTTTCTTAAATTTTAATTAAAAAAAAAATGTTATTTTGAGCCGGAGCTCTGTCTTTCTGACTCCCAAGTACTGGGATTAAAGATGAGTGCCAAAGTCCCTGGATAAAATTTTTTAATTACATTTTATATGTGTGTGTGTGTGTGTTTGTGTGTGTTTGTGTACACGTGTGTACAAGTCAGGATAGCTTGGAGGAGTTAGTTATCTCCTTTCATATGGGTCCTGATGATCCAACTCGGGTTATCAGGCTTGGTGGCAAGCACCTTTTTAACCCCCTGAGCCATCTTGCTGGCCCTATAGATTTTCTTATTTCCCATTCATAATTAGAAGGAACTGATTTTATTTTTCATCCACTCATTCACTAATTCATTTGATTTTAAAATTTTTATTATTTTTCTATTATTTCATGTGTAAGTGTGTTGAGTGCATGCATGTAAGTACACCCATGTTGTGTGTAATGCCTGCGGAGTAGTCATGCAATGCTTACAGAGTGGTTGTGCAATGCCTGCAGAGTGGTCATGCAATGCCTGCAGAGTGGTCGTGCAATGCCTGCAGAGTAGTCATGCAATGCCTGCAGAGTGGTTGTGCAATGCCTGCAGAGTGGTTGTGCAATGCCTGCAGAGTAGTCGTGCAATGCCTGCAGAGTGGTCGTGCAATGCCTGCAGAGTGGTCGTGCAATGCCTGCAGAGTGGTCTTGCAATGCCTGCAAAGTAGTCATGCAATGCCTGCAGAGTGGTCGTGCAATGCCTGCAGAGTAGTCATGCAATACCTGCAGAGTGGTCATGCAATGCCTGCAGAGTAGTCGTGCAATGCCTGCAGAGTTGTCATGCAATGCCTGCAGAGTGGTCGTGCAATGCCTGCAGAGTGGTTGTGCAATGCCTGCAGAGTAGTCGTGCAATGCCTGCAGAGTCAGAGGAGGGCATTGTATTCCCCTGGAACTGGAGCTACAAACAGTTAATTGTCATCATTTGTTTTTTGAGACAGGTCTCACTTAGTCTAGACTAACCTTGAACTCACTAGGTATTGTGGATGGCTTTAGTGTCACCTTGATACACCTATGTTGAAGGAGCCTCAATTGGGGCATTGGCTCCATTGGACTGGCCTATGCCCATGTCTGTGGAGTATTTTCTTGATTTAAGAGTGAAATGGGCTGGACGTGGTGGTGCACGCCTTTAATCCTAGCACTTGGGAGGCAGAGGCAGGCAGATCTTTGTGAGTTCAAGGCCAGCCTGGTCTACAGAGCAAATTCCAGGACAGCTGGGGCTACAGGAGAGAGAGAGACCGCTCGGAGGAGATGAAAGACTATGCAGGAAGAACGAGGAACCTGGGTTGAGGTAGGTTGAAAGATAGTAGAGAGTAGAAGCGCGGAAAGAGATGGAAGAAGAAGGAAAGACGAGAGAGAAAGAGGGGACGAAGAAGAAGTCAGGCGAGGACTGAAGAGACGAGAGGACGGTGGGAGATGAGGGGAGAGGGGAGGGCGATGTGGGAGAGATGAGAGAGAGGAGAGAGACCGGGAGACAGAGGAGAGGAGAGAGCGAAAATCTCAATGGAGTTGGGAATGTAAACTAGCCCATTCACTGTGGAAGTCAGTATGGAGGTTCCTTGATCCCCCCCTAAAAACAGATCCACTGTAGGACTGAAATACTAAATCCCATTTCTGGCTGTTTCTCCAACGGACTCCGAGGCAACATGTCACAGAGACTTGCACATCAATGTTTATTACAGAACTATTCACAACAGCTGAGTTATGGAACCAACTTTGGTGTCCAGTAACAGACCACTGGGTAGAGAGAAGTGATACATACACACAGTACAATTTTTGCAATCATTGAGAAGAAAGCTACATTTCTCGAAGAAAAATAGACACACCCACAGATCACCATATTAAGAAAACTAACCAGAGTCAAGAGGGAAATATTGTGTGTGTTCCTCTTACGTGGCCCCTAGAGTTCATACAGGATACATAAAATCATGTTGTGTTTATATGACATTACTGAGCAGCAATTTCCCCCAATGTAAAATCCTTCCATTCTGGAGGGATGCATCAACTCAGCTGCAAGGTGGTCTAACAAGGACCTGCAGTACAAACTCAAAGAAAGTAGACAATTCCCAACGCTTCAGAAGTCCCTGCAAAACTGAATGGTTCACCGGTCCTTTCCTCCCCAAAGCATATGTAAGTCCTAACGGTGTGCTGAGAGCCCAGTCAGAGGGATATGCCTAGAAGCGGCTCACACCACGCAAGCTGTCTGAAGAAGCCGATAACCAGCTGGGCTGCTTGGGAGGGGCTCAGATCCCCCGATCTGTCTGAAAACGATGCTCTGGGACCCATCAAGGTGCCTGAGGTCGTGCAGTGAGCTCTGTGTTTCTCACATTCCTGAGCTGTCACCCATACTGTGGTGGTCTACTGGTGACCCAGTTGTCTTTCAGTATGTGCCTGTTGTAAGTGAACCCTCACCCACATCCCTGTAAGTAACCCCGATAAAACATGCTGGTTCACCAAGTTTGTGCAGAAGCATGTGCCAACCACATACTATATACTCTAGTGAAAATGTTCTTATTTGACACGTGCCATGTGCAATACATATGCACATNTGTCTCCTTCTGTGATCAGAGAGAGAGAGGGGGTAGAGGCTTTGCTGAGTATTTTTATCTTTAAACCTGAGAGCCTGCCAGAGTGCCCAGTACACAGAGTACCAGGTGCTCACTTGGCTTCCATCATGATCAGTAACGAGAAGAAAAGGGAGTGAATAGGTATAAAAAAAAAGTGTCCTTAAGGATTTGGGTTCCTGTCCGTGTTCCCTGAGTGACTCTAGCTACACATAATCTCCCCCTGTGTGTGACTCAGTCAGACTCGAATGCCAAATCTGGATGGGATCAACTCCTGGTTAAGCATCTTGGTCCCCTGCAGAGCATCAGCTGTAGCCTGAGCAGCAGTGACAGCCATCCTGGCCTGGGCTGGAGTGTAAGATCAGGAGCGATGGGTCCTAAGGGACAGTGGCAATGTGCAGCAGAACCCAGAGAAGGCGAGATCTGTAGGTTCAGCGACCGCTTCCATTAGTCAGAAAGAGGACAGGTCTGGTTTATGTCGTGTGACTTCCGTTTGCTGAGGACGCCTTAGCACCGCTGTCTGGCTGGACTCTTGCCCAGTTTCCCTGTTTCTCGTGGTCGCAGGCTCCTCTCCCTCTTCTCATCCCTCTGTCCGCTTCTCTGTGGCATGAGCAGGCTGGTCCTCCCCCCGCCCAACTGGCACCTCACTCCTTTTCCCCAGGCTCCTCCTTTCCCTCAGCTGTTACTGTGGCTCAGCTGATGTTTCGATCTGCTTTCCCTGCATGCTCCTCCCAAAGCCTCTTTTTACCTATGGACGGTCCTTTGATAGCCAGATAAACTTTTCGCATGTATTTGTACCCATTTATGCACCATCTTTTCAGAACTTGGGTTGGGGAAGCTGTGACAGAAAAGTAGAAAGAAGAAAAGCATCAAGATCAGCATCTTCAGACCACGCATAGAAAAGCAGCACACTGCACGAATGTCCCAGTCTGGCCAGCACAGATGCCACTGAGCCTAAACCTGAGCTCTAAACCTCATCTACCCTTTCTACTCATTTTTTGGTCTTTTTGAGACAGGGTCTCCCTGTAGCTCCAGCTGTCCTGGAACTCGCCCTGTAGACCCAGGCTGGACTTGAACTCACACAGATCCTCCTGCCTCTGCCTCCTGAGAGCTGGGACTAAAGGCGTGTGCCACCACCCGCCTATCTTTCTTTTTATTAAATTTCTCTTGCTCTCTTACTTACCTGTCCAAGTCTTTGTTCAGGGACACAAGAACATGGAAATCCCAGCGGATGCCCTCCAGACCCCTGTGAACTAAAGCTCCCAGAAAGAACACACACATGTGCTGAACATAATATGAAAGCTGGTTAGAACTTCGATGTCAGAGGAGACACTGAGTGCTTCAGGTTCAGAGTCTAAGCAGAAGTTATCTTGGGCTATTTGGGCCCTTCAACAGCCACCATCCTCTCTATGCAGCCTAACATCCTTGGGACTATTAGGCAAACCCTTTGGGAAGTACAAGCAGACCCCTAACTTCCATCAGACTGTCTTTAGGGGTCATCTGAGGCCTGAAGTTTCCACCAATGTATCTGAAAAGTGTTGTGATTTATGATTTTCTTTGTTCTGTTAGTATAAAATTTTCATGAGACTGTTACTCCTTTGAGAGTTCTCCACACCGCTTTCCATAGTGGTTGCACAAGCTTGCAATCCCACCAGCAGTGAATATTCCCCTTCCTGCACATCCTCGGCAACATTTGGCATCAGTTGTTCTCATGATCTTATCCAGTCTGACTGGGTGTGGTGGTTTGAATGAGTGCCCCCCCCCCATAGGCTTTAAGTGTTCAGACATTTTGTCTCCAGTTGGTGGCACTGTTCTTGGAGGTCTTAGAAGGTGTGGCCATGGTGGAGGAAGTACATCATTGGGGGTGGGCTTAGTGAGATTAACAAGCCTTGTGGTCTCCAGTCTCTCTCTCTCTCTCTCTCTCTCTCTCTCTCTCTCTCTCTCTCTCTCTTCTCCTTCCTGTTGCCCATTGTGAGATGTACCCTCAGCTTGTGCTTGCCAGCCCTGGCCACCATTGCCTCCCACCACAATGAACTCTAATTCCCTGGAACATCAATCGTAAGCTCAGAAAACTCTTCCTTTTATAAGTTCCCTGGGTCATGGTGGTTTATCACAGCAACAGAAAAGTGACTAATACAGTGGGTAAGATGAAACCTTAAAGTGGTTTGAGTTGCATTTCCCTAATCACTAAGGATGTGAAACACTTTTTTTTAATATACACATATTTACTTTTATTAAGTCCTAAAACACCATGTAACCTGTAGACAGAGTCTGGGCAAAATTGGCACTTGTTGAACTCATGGTCAGTTAAATATGTATTAATGATATACACCCATGTCCCTTCTCCCGCCCCTCCCACCCTTCCCAATTCACCATTTCAGTCAGTTTTCTGATGCAGTCTTCTGTTGTTCTTTTAATATTCATACCCTCTCCACAAGAAATTATTTAAACTGGGTTATTGGCGCTAGTCATCCACATTTGAGGATACCATTCGTCGTTTGTTTTTCTGGGACTATGTTACTTCACTTAATTGTAATATCTTCTAGCTTCCATCCATTTACCTGCAAAGTTCATGATGTTGTCTTTCTTTACCACTGCATAGAACTTCATTGTGTAGTGTGCCACATTTTCTCTATCCACTCATCAGTTGAGGGACATTTGGTTGGTTCCAGATTTTTGCTATTGTGAACAGAGCTGCAATAAATATAGCTGTGCATGTATTTTCTGCAGTAAGATGAGGCTTGTGGGTATATGCCCAGGAGTGGTATGACTGGGTCAAATGACAAGGCTCATTTGAGTCTTCAAGGGTTCTCCACACTGCTTTCCATAGTGGGCTGTACAAGTTTACATTCCCACCAGTAATGGATGAGTGTTTCCCTTTCCCCACAACCTCTCCAGTACTTGATATCACTGTTTTCTTTATTCGGCCAGTCTTATCGGAGTGAGATGATATCTTAATTTGGTCTTAATTGCATTTCCCTAATTATTAGTGTTGAACAGTTTTTAAGATGTTGAACAGTTTTTAAGGTGTTTCTTTTTACATTTTTTTATTTTATACATGTGAGTGTGTTTCCTGCATGAATATAGGTGCGCCCATGTCATAAGCACACTCAGAGGCACTTGGTTACTCACCCACTTCTACTGCATGTAGACTATGTGAATTCTGTTTTTTCGAGAGATGTTAAATGTCTGACATGAGCTTATTCCCAATAAGTTTCTGTGATCTGAAAACTATGTTTATCTTGTTCTTACTTTTTCCCTTGAGCTACAGGTTCAGTGTTTGTCCTCATGTGGAATGTTCTCAGCTCCATAATTAAACGTTCTGTTGCAATCAAACACCCAACCTACACTTTCAATTTCCTCAAACTAGTCAGTGAACAATTTATATACTTAGTTTAAAGAGACATCAGACTGGCCTCCTGTTCTAAGAAATGCTGACTGGACAGCTCCCTAATGATGCCTGCAGCCCCAGAGCCTGATCCAAGGTTTCCCCTGCAGCCTGAATTCAAGGGCAGATAGAAACTAGTTCTATACATGCTAAGAATGGCCGAAACAATCCTTAGAAGGAAATATTTGTTCAACAACAACAACAACAACAACAACAAACAACAGAAAGGACTGCATCAAAGAACTGACTGAAACAGTGAACTTCTGCTCAAAACAGTCAACTTTCCACATGGAGAATATTGAGAAAGATTGAGAAAGAGATGAAAAGCATGTTTGGCAGAATGATGAGCTCTGGTGGGGTGGGGGAATGGGGGTGGGGGGACATGGGTCTAGATTTGATTAAAAAATTAATTAATTAATTTTTTAAAAAGAAGGAAATATTTGTTTGGGGTATGTAAGACAATTGGACAAAGAGTTACTGGTCCCCAGTGTTCCAGATATCTTGGAAAGTCATGTGAGCTGATCCCTGGATGCCTAAGTCATCCAACTCTTCCCCCTTAACCACCCTCCCCCAAAAAAATTTCCTTCTAGACTTCCATCAAATGCATTACTTGGATCCAGATGTTTCTGGCATGTGCAGGGAAGGCTGTGGACTGTGGGCAAACGCCATCTAACTGAGAAAGAGAGTAACAACTCTAAGAAAAGTGATTCTACCTATGGTAGACTGCTTCCTGCCAGGCCTTGAAGCTTCCTGTGCTCAAAATAAGCCCAGCTGGTTAATATTGATTGTCACTCTGACAGGCCCTAGAATCACCTAGAGAATTAACTTCTGAATGTCCCTGTGAGTGATTATCTGCATTAGGTTAACTGGGGTGAGAAGGCATACTGTAATGTAATTTGTCTCCGCATGCTTTGAAAACTGCAAGCTTCAGCACAATCATTAAATTAGGTGCTTTAATATAAATGACACAAGCTGAGTAGATGGCTAGGCAGTTACGAGTGCTTGCCGCTCTTGCAAAAGGCCTGTATTTGGTTCCCAGCACCCTCATGCTGACTCACAACTATCTAATTACATACATGTAGTATAATTACATATATGTGGTATAATTGCATACATGTAGTATAATTACATGCATGTAGTATAATTACATACATGTAGGCAAAACAGTTATACACATAAAATAAGAATAAATCTTTTAAAAGGTAAATGTCAAATCCTGTAGAATTTTACTAGACTTAACCTTATGTGTTGGTCTTCTCTGGTCCCCGAAGACCAAGGTGGTCTAGGTTCCCTCCACTCAGTATAACAGCAGATGCTCAAACTAAATGAAGCAGCATCTCTCTGTAAGGGCTTGTGCTGGAGTCAGACATGGAGGGGTTGTATGTTGAAGCCTCTTCTCTTATAATGCGCCTTCAAGAAAAGAAAAGGTTCCAGTGGGAGGTGATGGTTATTGACAGATGCTGGGAAGCAAGTGGTTAAGGGGGGAATAAGCACTTACCAAGAGCAAGCCAAGAATCATGACATACACACAGGCAGAGAATAAGATGTGTATGAGCATGTTTCCTAAATCTCTTTCTGAGAATGAGAAAGATAGGCTTCAGTAGGAACTGTGGTGCATCTGAGAATTCAGGTAATTTCCTAAACACTCAGTCACCCCGTACAGCTCATATCTGGTTATCTGAACAGCCTCTTCCAGCACACTAGAAATAGGCTGATAGGATTCCATAAGCATGACTGAGCAGTGGTGATTACAACTTGGACCAGTTGACGCTT
Organism: Rhizomys pruinosus; assembly: GCA_009823505.1. Classification (NCBI taxonomy): domain Eukaryota; kingdom Metazoa; phylum Chordata; class Mammalia; order Rodentia; family Spalacidae; genus Rhizomys; species Rhizomys pruinosus. The sequence goes on from VZQC01009898.1 coordinate 11,122, forward strand.
GTGAACACAGAAAGATTCAGCTGTCCCTTTGTGCCCCACTGAAATCCACAACTGGTTACATAATACAGCTGCAGTCGAACAGAATTTTTTTCATTTCCTTCTAAGAACATATAGCACAGCCCTAGTTCAGCTAACATTACCTTTGCTTCTGCAGATCCTGGTAGCCTGGGAAAAGATCCAGCACAGTGGGCTGAGCTACACTTTATGCCACTGTTACCATGTGTTCTAGTTTGCTTTCAATGGCTGTGACAAAACACTCTGACCAATACCAACTTGGGGAGGAAAGGTTTGATTCATCTTACACCTTCCAGGTCACAGTTCATCACTTAGGGAACCTAAGGGCAGGAACCTGGAGACAGGTCGTGAAGCACAGGCCATGGAGGAACACTGCTTACAGGCTTGCTCCCCTAGCCCGTGCCCAGCCTGCTTTCTTATACAATACACAACAACCTTCCCAGGGGTGACACCACCCATAGTGTGCTGGGCTCTCTCATGTCACTCAACAATCAAGACAATACTCCACAGACATGGCTGCAAACCTGTCCAATAGAGGAAATTCCACAACTGAGGCTCCCTCACCTCAGGTGTGTCAAGTTGATACTAAAACTATCCAGCACACCCTGACAAGTACATTGAGGGCTTAGAAATGACTCGAACTATTTTGTCTGATTCTTTGCTTATCTCCTGGCTCTAAAATATTGACCACAACTGGTAAAATATTCATGAAAGCATTCAGATCTCTTTCTAAATATCTCTAAATCTTCCTTTCTGCTTACAAGGGCAGAAAATGTTATGCAATTACAGATGCTATTTTATATTTACCAAATTAAGATGCAGAGTTTCCATCCTAGGCAAGAACATCGAGAAATTGTGTACAATGTGTTTAGTGAAGCATGGCCATATAAGCTATAAGGGAGAGGATCATGGGAGTTCTTGATCCTGCTCTGGAAAGCAAACATATAACTGGGGGAAATCTATGTCTCAGGCCATGCTGAGGAAGCACTTTACCTTTCATGAGGTCTCTGTACAGTCTCTGAGTTGAGAGACAGGCAGAACTGATTCCAGCCTTCCTCAAGTTCTAGTGACCTGAGATCCCAGCACACAGAGGACATGCACATTAGTTCTCTGCAGTCCCTTCTTGCAGAGAGTCCAGCTCCCCGCCCATCATCACTATCACACAATGTGTGCCCATGTAGGCTGCTCTCTGTTCTAAGAGGTCCATAATTCCCCCATGACATTGGCACAAGGTGTGCACCTGCAAAGTGACCACTTCAGCCACAGCTCCAGGCTGACCCCTCCTCATTCTGTTCTGGAAGACAAACACCATCTTCCTTCGCCTTCCAGTTTTAAAGTTCAAGATCTTCTGTTCTTTCATCTCCAAGTGAAGTGACTATTTCCATTCCCTCCATCCTCCCTAGCATCCTCAGCTTCTTAACTCCTCTCTGGAAGAAGACTCTGGTGTTGTTAGGTGCTGGAATCTTGTTTCGTCTTTGTTTATTCTTTACTCCAAGCAAAAATACCTTTTGAAGTATTTTGGAAATACATGTACAATCTAAGAATAAATCTATGAAGTTGGAGATGCTAGAGAGATGGCTCAGTGGTTAAGATCACTGGCTGCTCTTGCAGAGGATCCGGATTCAGCTCTCAGCACCCACTTGGTGGCTAGCAGCTGTCTGTAACTTCAGTTCCAAGTGATCTAGCGCCCTCTTGTGGTTTCCGCAGGCATTGCACACATGAGGACATTTACATGCATGCAGGCAAAGCACTCATACACGTAAAATAAAAAGAACTGGTGTGATAGTGGCCGTCTTTAATCCCAGCACTGAGGAGGCAGAGACAGGAAGATCTCTGTGAGTTCAAGACCAGCCTGGTCTACATAGCGAGTTCCAAGACAGCTGGGGGTACAGAGAGACCTCGTCCCAAAAACTACCAAAAAAAAAAAAAAAAAAAAAAAATAAGAAAGTGAATAATTCCATAACGTTGGAGACTCAAAGTTCTTCAAGTTTGTCTATCCTAGGAAGAAATTTGATCCTCATTTTTGATTAATTTTTAGATTAGCAAACAAAGCCATCCTCAATTTAGGCCCAAGTTAGTCCTGTGACCTGTTGCTTTATCACATGTAGTATGTTATTCTGTGTATTTCTGACTTCCCTTAAGATGTCTTCCTCTATTCTCATACAACCTTTCCAGTTTCCTGACCTACACTCATACATAAATTTATATGCACACATGCATGCACACACATATATATTTAAATCTGTTTCATATATAAGAGAAAACATGCAGCATTTGTCTTTCTGAATCTGATTTATTTCACTTAACATAAATTATTTCTATTTTCATTTGGTTTCCTGAAAATGTCATGATTTTGTTATTTATATAAGTTTTATTTATAAGTTGTTATTTATATAAGTTTATATAAGTTTTCATGGTATCTAATCAGCACTTTTTACCTCATGCATCCATCTTCATGAACATCTAGCTAGTTCCTTTTCATGGTTGTTGTGAACAGGGCAGCAATAAACACAGACATATAACTGTATCCGTTAATTTTCTGCTTCTATGATAAAATATCATGACCAAAAGCAACTTATGGAAGATTTTGTTTTGGATTGTGTTTCCAGAGTTGTGTCTCCAGATGGAGAGTCAGTCACAGCCCAGGAGGTAGGAGCAAAAAGCAGAGATTTCATTTTGCTCAAAAAAAGAAAGCAAAGATATAGAACAAGAAGTGGGGTGAGACTATAACTCCTCACAGCTCACTCTTAGGAATATCTGTGCCCCAGCAAGGCTTCACCTCCTGGAGGCTCCATAACCTCCTCAAACACTGCCACCAACTAAGGACGAAATGTTCACATACATGAGGGACATATTGCATTGAAACTGCCACTGTAAGTACCTCTGTAATATCTTGATGTAGAGTCTTTTGGATTTGTAATCAAGAGTTTTAGAGGTTTAATTTTCATTTATTTATTTTATATGTATGACTGTTTTCCCTGCATGTATATGTGCCCCTGTGTCATGCAATACTTATGGAGGCCAGAAGAGGGCATCAGAACCCATGGAACTGGAGTTACAGATGGTCCTTAGCTCATACGGGTGCTGGGAACTAAACTCACATCCTCTGCAAGAGCATCCAGTGCTCTTCACCACTAAGCCGTCTCTGCAGCCCCTATAATAAAGAGTTTTAAAGTTGGGTCATATGGTACTTCTAATTTCAGTGCATTGTTGAATTTTCATATTGACTTCTGCAGTGGTTACACAGCAGGAATAACAGTTCCTCTTTCTCCCCTTCTTTGTCAGGATATTATCATGCATCTTCTTATTGATAAGTCATTCTGACTAGAGCAAGATGGAGTCAGGAAGGAGACTTGTTCGTCTTTTTGAGACAGGGTCTCCCTATAGCCCCAGCTGGCCTGGAACTCACTCTGTAGACCAGGTTGGCCTTGAACTAACAGATATCCACCTTCCTCTGCCTCTCGAGTCCTGGGATTAAAGGCATATGCCACCACACCCAGCTTAAAGATGGTTCTTAGCCACCATGTGGGTGCAGGGAATCAAACTCTGGTCCTCTGCAAGAGCATTTGGCACTCTCAACCTCTGAGCCATCTCTCTAGCTTCCAGGAAGCAGATATTTTTACAAGCAGGTTTAATTTGCATTTTTGAGAACTGTCCATTCAGTTTAGTGTTCCAGTTTTTGATTAGAAGATTTGAGGTTTAGTTGTCTAATTTCTTCAGTGGTTTATATATCCTCCATAATTATCCACTGTCTGATGTAAACTTGGTAAAGACTTTTCCTCATTTTATAGACTGTCTCTTCATTCTGATAAATGTTTTGGGGGGTTGCTGTACAGAAACTTTCTGTAATATTTTTATTAATTCTTTGGGAAGTTCATATGGTATATTTTGAAGTAATTCCCCAAGAAAATCTTCCCAGAACCAGTCCCTCCCCTCTACCCACCCATCTTCATATTCATTCCCCCATTGTGCCTTGCCCAAATATTCCAGGCTGTGGAACCCACCCTGGGTCAGCATGCATATAACAAGGGTCACATCTTTGAAGACAACAGATTATTGCTGTCCCATAAGCTACCAAATGCAAATGGCTCCTGGGCTAGGGGAGAGGCTTCATGTCCAACTCTGCCTCTACCCTGTGTTGGGATTGTTCTGGCTTGAGCTTGAGTAGGTCTTGTGCATGCTATTTCCATTGCTGAGTTCATGGGAGCCACCACCCTGCCATCTGGAAAGCACTGTGCACCTGTCACCATCCACCAACTCTGCCTCTTACAGTCTTCCTGCCCCCTCTTCCATGATGATCCCTGAGCCCTGGGGAGAAGGGAGTGACATTGATGTCCTTTTGGGGGCTGAGCAGTCTCCTTCTCTGCATGTTCACCAGTTGTGGGGCTCTGAGATGACTGCTTTTTTCTGTAAAAGAAGCTTCTTTGATAAAGATTGAGAGACACACTAGTCTACGGGTACTGCAATAGGTCATTAGGAGTCATTTTAACACTGTCCATTCTGTAGAATATTATCAGTGGCAGGTGCTCCGCTAGGGCCCAGAATCCATCTAGCCATTGATTCTTTTCCCGAGTAACAGTGCCCAGGACATCGTGTGGATTGGACCTTAAATCCACTAATACAGTGGTTGTTTACTCCCATAACCTGTGTGCCAGTGGGTATATATTGCCAGGACAGTTGTTACTGTAGCTTGGGGCCTTCACAAGTGAGTGAGGTTGGTGCTCACTTTCCCCTCTGGTAGCATGCAGAGCAATGTCCAGCATTACGAAAGCTAGAGTAGGAATGATGCTTCCAGGTCAGTGCTCGTTGATCTCTCTGTTCTATGATTCAAGCAAGGATCTGATGTCTTCATCAGTAACGTCTCACTACCAAGTACCGGAGAGTAACCAAGAACATTGGCAATAGCTTGCAATGTTTGGGGGCATCTATGGGATGCCTTTGCCAAAAAAAGTCCAGGGGAGATACTCTATTCCTGATACTGGGGTTTTAATTTCCTAGGATGGGGTGTCTATGGAGATATCGGCCATCTCATTACAGGTAACTCCATTTAAACACTCTCTATACATATATATTTTTAGAGAGCTTCTACAGCAGTAGGTTTACATATGTTTTTAAAGCCTTTACCCTCTTTGTACATCCCCATCCCCTCTCTCATTTAACCTCCCTCCCCTGTTTCATTATTACCCCACCCTTCTATGTCTGTGCTCTGTCTCCTTCCCCTAAAAGATCCCCTCTCCTCTAGTACCCTTTATTAGTTTCTTAACCTCTATGGGTATTCCCAGTGAAACACACATGTCTAAAGATTCAAAGGTAACACCACATATGAGACAAAAGAGGCAATGATTGTCCTGGCCCTGCCTTACCTCACTCAGGATAGTTGTTTCCACTTCTATCTTAATAGCTGAATAACACTTCATTGTGTAAATGTGCCACACCTCTCTTATGCAATCATCAGTTGACACACGTAGGCAGTTTCCATTGTCTGGCTACTATGGACAGTGAATATGGATGAGCAGATATCTCTGTAGAGTCCTTTGGATATATGCCCAGAAGGACATAGCTGGACCTTGGAGTAGATCTCTATCGCATTTCAGCAAACCTCTGAACAGGTTTCCATAGTGGCTGCCTCAGTTTGCACTCCCAGCACAGTGAACAGGAGCTCCCCTTTCCCACATCTACTTCAGCATCTGCTGTCATTTGTTTTTTTATCTTATCCAGCTGTCAACTCTGAGAGCTGCAATAACAGTAAGCAAAGCAAGGCCCACTGGAGCAAAGGTAGCACAGCTGTTGTGGGAGTGATCAGCTATTCTTGGCCCTAAGGCTGACCCCACAAGATTACACCCATACCTGGCACCATTATTAGAGCCAAGAAACACTGGCTAGACGGGTCATGCATTAGATCCTCCTACCATTCCGATAAATGGACAGAGAGTCAAACCAAATCCTAATGATTTGTTCTTTTTTTTTTCCAAAGCCAATTTTTATTGAAGCTTTGTGCATTTCATACAAAATTTCCCAATCAAATCTAGGCCCATTCCCCCCTCCCCCCGCTCCCCCCACCCCACCAGAGCTCATGCATTCTGCCAAACATGTTTTTCATCTTTTACTCAGTCTCTTTTAAAACTTTCGATGCGGAAGTTCACTGTTTCAGGCAGAAGTTCACCATTTCAGTCAGTTCTTTGACCCCAGTCTTTTTTGTTGTTCATTCCGATTTGCATCACTCCAAAATATGCAGATATGCATACCACGCATATATCAAGATTTCGATGACATTAGTTTTATCATCGTCAGCTTATGGTTTCTTTTTTTACTATTATCATTGTTTTTTTCTTTATTAGGCTGAAAGATATCATGTTTTTCTTAAGAATTTTTTGAAGGCTCCTCCTTGGCGAGCCCAAACAACCATCAGTCCTACCTTTGTGCTCCACACTGGAGTCTTCCTTTCCCATGGTCACCAAATTAGATCCAGTAAGCACCACATCTTGTCTTGATCTTCCTGTACTGGTCTCCATGATAATACAGCCTGGGTAATCCAACAATGGCAGTCTATACTCTGAGGAGGCTGAAACCCCAGTAGTTACTCAGTCCACAAGCTGTATGTCTCAGCAGTCCCCATCTGGCACTAAAGGTTTGGAGGATTTTTGGAGAGACATGAGTCTTCAGTCCATATTGGAAACTTGAAAAGCTGTGTCTCATGTCTTTGAAGGATGGCAAAAGCAGTGGCAGCCACTGGGTAGCTGCACTTTCCAGTAAGAATTGAAGACAAACAAAACAACAGTGCTTTTTTTTTACTTTTTGTCTTCTTACCAATATCTCAAGTTTTATACCTGAAGTACAATTTCTCAGGCCTTAATAATTATTTATTTCTGGTTATACTTCCCTTTTGGATGTTTAAGGCCACACAGTTAGCCCAGATTAGCCAAGGTTTTTGTTTTCTCAAGGTCAGTTGAGGATGTGATCCTCAAGGGTCAATCAGGTTTTGGAGGGAGAGGGGGAGCCCCTGGCTCCTTTTGCCCTTTCATTTACCAGTTCCATCCACTCAAGGACAAAGTCAGGTTTTGCTTAACCAGGCTTCACTTTTTGAAGCATTAGCAGGCTTTCCTCTTTATAGACTGAACACTGGCTGAAGTCCCATTAGTGGATCTCTAAGACCTCCCTGCACAGGAAGACTGATGACTCACATTTGCAGGACATTTCAAGAGATGCCCCCATGCATAGTTCCCCTGGGACTTAGTTGACCTCTGAGAGCAAGGAACAAAGTTATCCCTTAAGTTCCTAAGCCAAATTGGTGTGGGTATTAAGTATGGTCATTAAGCATCCAGAAAGGCTAAGTTACACCAGCCTGATGCTTTTGTGTGTGTGTGTGTGTGTGTGTGTGTGTGTGTGTGTGTGAATGTACCGTCTGCATGTAGGTCTGTGCACCTGTGTCGTGCAATGCCATGGAGGTCAGAAGAGGGTCTCGGATTTCCCTGGAAGTGGAGTTCTCCTGGAACTGGAGTTACAGACGGTTCTCAGCCGCCATATGGGTGCTGGGGATCAAACCCGGGTCCTCTGCAAGAGCAGTCAGTGCTCTTAACCGCTAGGCCATCTCTCCAGCCCCAGCAGCCTGATACTTTTAATTACTGTATAATATTTTAGAAAAGGCTTGGACAAAAGCTCAAGCAGCCTTGTATAACAAATACTAAGAAGCACTCCTATAAAATAAATACTGTGGTTAGACACAATGTCATGACAAACTAAATTTTGTCATTCTTTTGATTTTTATATTACTCTAAAATATGCATACATACCCTCCACCCATATACCAAAAATCCCAAAGCCTGAAAATAAATGGTAGGTTAATTCTAGAACCTATTGAGGGATTCACAATATAAGAGCACAGTTGTTTTCAGATCACAAGGACTATAACACCAACGTTGTTCAGCTTGCCTTACAGCTAGGTAATTGGTGCTAGCATCCACATATGAGGGATACCATTTGTAGTTTGTTTTTCTGGGACTGTGTTACTTCACTTAACATGATGTCATCCATTTACCTGCAAAGTTCATGATGTCACCTTTCTTTACAGCTGGATAGAACTCCATTGTGTAGATGTACCACATTTTTTCTATTCACTCATCAGTTGAGGGGTATTTGGGTTGGTTCCAGCTCTTCGCTATTGTGAAGAGAGCTGCAATAAACATGGCTGTGCNTTTTTGAGACAGGGTCTCCCTGTAGTCCCAGCTGTCCTGGAACTCGCTCTGTAGACCAGGCTGGCCTTGAACTCACAAAGATCCGCCTGCCTCTGCCTCCCAAGTGCTAGGATTAAAGGCGTGCGCCACCACGCCCGGCCAAGCTTCTTTCTTTTAACCACTGATTAAGTTGATTTATTAAAAGAGTTGACTTAGGCATCTACAATAGTGACTTCAACCTTTACTTCTGGCTTGGTACTGAAGGAACTGATCTGTTTACCAATCTCAGAAGGACTGTGTAGGTCCATGAGTCTCTTGTGGAATCTTATCTGGAAATTATGCTGTGTTTTCTTGTTGTGATTCTCAGTATCTTGATTGGAAAGATAATTGGCCCTTTCAGATTCTTTTGCATTGTATCTCTGATCAAATTAGCACATGCCTAGAGACTTCTTGTTGCAACGAGTTTAGGCAATTCACATTCTGGTCCACAGTCCTCATTCTTGTGTGTTTAGGAGCCATGGCAACAGTGTGTCTTCCTGATCCAGTTGTTCCTTGGTGGAATCAAACAGCACTGAGTCAGGACAAGAGTGGTTGGAACAGGGTTCCGTGGCACCCACAACCATGTCTCAGAAACAGAGAAAATTGTTTTGGTAGTAGATGGCAATTTACACAGAAACCCACAACTGGTGGAATGCTCAGCCCTAAAGGGAACACCTACATCACACCCTCTCCTCCCAACTTTTGTTGAAGTTAGTTTATCCCTTAGCTGTTCTGAGCTTTACAATGCCTTTACGCTTAGGCTGTTTGGTTGTTTTAACAGGATTGAGTCTGAAGTGGGAGGACCAATCCCATCTCCAGAGTCAGCTTCTCAGTGATCTCAAACAGCATGTGATTATTTACCAATATTTATACAAGATCAATTAAAACCCGACAATACCAAAGTTATGAAGTAAATAGTTTTTATGAGTTAGATTTATCCACAGTTGTTTGTAGTTAAATCTTTAGAACACAGGAGCCTAGAAAGTCATGAGGGATTAAAACATAAGCACACATATGTGCGCGCGTGCGCGCGCACGCGCGCGCACACACACACACACACACACACACACACAGTTAAAGGGAACAGACTGTGAGACCCACCTGTGAGGAGGAAATCGCATTATTGTTTAACCACCCAAGGGGAAACACAAAGCAGTTCCCAAAAGTAGTCTCAGGCTGCCTTCCTCCATTCCTGGCCCAGGCAGCCCAGCATGCTTGGGAGTTCCCAAGTTCCAAAAAATCCCCATCAAGACAGACCAAGATTTCTGGCTTTGATTGTTAATCAGCCTTAGTTCACAGAGACTCACCCATTTTTTTTCCTCAAGGGCTGGGATTAAACGTGTGGACCATTACATCCTGTTGGTTAAAAGGACTTTTTTAAAGGACTTTTAAAAGTTTAACCACACCAGGGCATCAGGTTCAGGAACACGTTAGGGTCCACTGTTGAGCAAAGTTTTTAAGGTGTGGTAAGATTAAAAGATCAGAATAAATTTTGTTGTCTAGGATTTGTAGTCTTAAAAATGCTTAGAGTACCCAAATTTACAAAGAAAAATATTTACATTTTAATTAGGCGTGCCATGATGAAATGTAAACCAATAGTTTTTGTGCACAAGAATTAAGAAAAACTTAAGTGGCCATAGCTCAAAATCATGTAATTGTTATGTGAACAAAGTTGTAATCCAAAATAGCCACCTTTAAAATCCAGTAGCCATAACACAAGAAGCTAAGATGAAAACTAATTCTATCCAAAAACGGGTCAAAATGATGATAAAATCGGTTATAGCAGAGACTTAGAATTACCTTTTTTAATTTGACATAAAATGCATTACAGTTGTTCCAAGGCATTAGAGACTGTGTTCCGTCCTTTTATAATCTCATTAAGAATCTAAGATGAAAACTAAAACATGAGGTTAGAACATATGATTACAAGTTGATGGCAAGGTCATACGGGTTACTGTAATTTTGGAAATGCTATTGTTTAAGTTAACCAAGCCATGTGGCTGTGATGTCATCAACAAATATCATATGGCTGTCTTCCTCTTGGTGAGGTTTTAGAAATAAATCCATCTCCCATTATGATTTAAGTCCAGCGGGGCTCACATCACAGATCAAAGGTCTGCAGTAACACTTCTTTATCTCTTAGAACACTATCTAATTAAGTTAGACCCGATACAACATGAGAAATTGTCCTCAGATATGTAGGCAGCAAATAGCAAAGCAGAGTGAAGGACTGTATAAAAGCAAAGCACTATTCTCTGGATGTTTTTTATTTCAAGGTACAAGCCTTGTTGGTGTCTAGGAGAAATGGCAGAAAAAAAAGTCTTTTTTAATTTTCAAGTGTATAAGGAGCATAATTAGCATTAGAAAAGATGTGTGTAGGGCTGGAGAGATGGCCTAGCGGTTAAGAGCGCCGACCTCTCTTGCAGAGCACCCGGGTTCAATCCCCAGCACCCACATGGAGGCCAAGAACTGTCTGAAACTCCAATTCCAGGAGAACTCCAGTTCCAGGGGAATCCGAGACCCTCTTCTGACCTCCACGGCATTGCATGACATGGGTGCACAAACTTGCATGCAGACAGTACATTCAGACACATACAGAAATAAGTAAAATTAATTTTAAAAAATTCAAAAAAAAAAGAAAAGATGTGTGTATGTGAGGTGACTTAAGCTTAGTCAGAAACTGCACGACACCCAAGGATGTTCATATAACCAGCAGGGATCCAGAATCCAGCAAGAAGGGGCTGGGTACTGGAATCTGAAGTTGATAACCAGATGGGGGCCCCACCTGCCTACCGATGGAGATCTGGGCATGAACCTTAGGTAGACAGATAAACACGGGTCCAAGGACTGGAACCCAGATTATCACCTGACACCGAGTTCACCCCCGACCCACTATAGACTACTTAAACTTTGCTCTCTCACCCCCCTCCTGGGGATCCCCAACACTCCCTTCCGTGTGGGAACTCCTGTCCTTGTGGGAACTACTGCAAGCTGCAGTAAAGTCTTTTTAACCATTTTGTTTGTTTGTTTAGGATTAAGTGGTGGTAGCCAAACTGGATTGACCAGAAAGAGCCAGCTGTAGTCCAGCCTGTGGCCTCCAGGCCAAACCCACACCTGAGGAGTTGGTAACTCCACAGTCAAACCCTCAGCCAGGAAGCTTCTGGCCTCCTGACCACCCAATCCTTGGGGAACTGCTGATGTACATGCCTGGACAAGCTGAAAAGTTAGCTGTAAGATTAACAGCCCCATGACTGATCTGGCTCAGGAAAACTTGTGTGCAATAACAACCCGGAGATCTCATCAGGTTGTACAACCTGTAGGAATTCCCTCCATTCTTACAGGGTAAGGAGCTTATATAGGTTTGGGACAGGCAGTCCCCAAATTTCATGACATCACCTCCTGGGAGCCAAATCTAGATCTCCCTTATTGTCACATAACATCCCAACTCACGGGTGTAAACAGAGAGGTCCTGTGATCCCTACTCCTGACTCTGAAGCATGCTGGCTGAAATGTTAGCCCACACTCGCCCAAGCTCAGGTACACTCGCAAAGTGGAATAAGTAGGAATCACTGAGTCCAGGGCTCTTCTGAACCTGCTGATTTCACGTCACATCTCAGAACTCTTCCTCTGGAGTTGAGGGACTCTTGACAGTGGTCAAGCAGCCTGAAAATCCCTCTTAAATTACATGGCATATTAGCTCTGTGACTTGCCTATAATTCCAGCCTCAGAAGGCAGAGACAGAAAGTCCTTGGAACAAGCCAGCTGGCAAGACTAGCTTCATCAGGAAGCTCAGGGTTTGACTCACAGACCCTGCCTCAGTGAATAAGATGTAAGAACATATCTTGTTATATCACATATCTATGCTGACTTCCTGACAGCACATGAACATTTAAATCAGTTAACATTGTGAAAGGAATAAGTCACCTAAACTAAAGTGACTTCATCTCAAGTCTACCCCCATTGTGACAAGTTAAGTTTCCTTCCCCTCCCAAGCTCAATTCCCAGAACCTACATGACCCTGTTCCTGCTATAGCCACCGACTTTTGCTTTTTTTCCTTGTCTATGGTCAACAGTTAGGTTAAACTCCTATTTGCCTAAACCAATATATAGCTAATGGAATCTGCTATTTGCCTGAGCCAACATGTAACTGCTAGAATTTAGTTAAGCTTCTGCCGATGTAAAACTGCTGGAATTTCCTTTGGGTTTTGGTTTACCTAATGCTGAACTAATGCTAACATGCAATAACCTAACTGGCTTAAAACCTATATATACTGACCTCACCTTAATGTCAGGGCCTTTCCTCTTCGAAACAAGGGGCATGCCCAGCCATGATTAAAATCTTTCAAAGAGCCTGATCAGGTCAGAGTGTTCTTATTTCTGTGGACTATAACACATTGAAGAAAACTGAATTCGAATGTTCAGTTTTTTTTTTATTTTATTTATTTTATTTTTTTATTTTTGCATGTGTATGAATGTATTGTCTGCATGCAGGTCTGTGCACCTGTGCTGTGCAATGCCGCGGAGGTCAGAAGAGGGTCTCGGATTCCCCTGGAACTGGAGTTCTCCTGGAATTGGAGTTACAGACGGTTCTTAGCCGCCATGTGGGTGCTGGGGGTCGAACCCGGGTCCTCTGCAAGAGCGTCGGTGCTCTTAACCGCTAGGCTATCTCTCCAGCCCCTCGAATGTTCAGTTTTATGACCAGATATGAAGAGTTCAGCAACTGTGGTGGTTGGTAGCTGACATACTGGAGAGTGCAGATGGATGATGTTTCCCTCCATGCAGAGAGTTCTGGAAAGAGAACATCCAGCATTTGTCTTCTGGGGCCTGGGTAACCTCAATCCATATAATATTTTCCAGTTCCAGTTCTGATATTTTCATGGCTTTATTTTTCTTTTCAGCTCAGTAATATTACTTTGTATATATGTTCCACGTTACCATTCGATGGACATCCAAGTTGATTCCACTTCCTAGCTGTTGTGGGTGTGCAAGGGTCTCTGCACCAAGATACAGAGTCAATTGGATGTACAGTCAGGGGTGGCATACCTGGATCATATGATAGATTTCTACTTTTTGAGAACACTCCAGACTGATTTCCACTGTGGCTGCACTAGCTTACATTCTCAGTAACAGTGTACAAAGGTTCCTCTTTCCCCACAACCACGCCAACATGTGTTGTCCTTCAGATTCCCGATGATGGCCATTCTGACTGGAGTGAAATGGACTTTTAATCTGCATTTCCCCAATAGCTAAATGCTTTTTAAATGTTTATTATCCTTTCACATCTCTTGTTTGGGGAACTTTCTGTTCAGCTCCCTGGTCCATTTTAATTGGGTTGTTTCAGTTTTATAGCACTGGCTTTTATTCATCCATGTTAAATCCCCTGAAATTATATCTGTGCATTAAATGCTCATTACTGTAAATGGCTAAACAAATCCATTTCAGGGGATGGTCAATTTCCCAGTTAGATCACTTCAACACAGCCTTAAGACAACTTCCACACAAAAACACTACTTTATTTTGACTCATTATCACTCCCAAATTATATTTTTCAGCTGTTCTGTGTACAAGATGAAGAGAAATTTTAGTTAGAAGAGGATATACCTGGAAAATAACTTTTTTGGGTATTTTTGA
>VZQC01009898.1:29413-101891 GCA_009823505.1 Rhizomys pruinosus
GCCAGGTCTGACCTTCAGGCAGTGCCAAACAGAAGGCCCTTTGCCAAGAGCAGGAGTGTAGGGCAGGTTGTTTCTTCTTTGAAAGGAGCTCACTACCCAGAGCAGCTGAGTGAGAGGAGTTACGTTCCTGCACAGCAAATATCCCATGGTGCTGACAATCTTCACACACAGTGCATGGAATTCTGGGACTTTTGAGAGGGGCGGAGCTGTACTCCAAGCTGAACTCCCTCTTGGTTCCCTTGGATCAACATGAGGAGCAGAGGGCGAGGGGCTGATAGGGAACTGGGATGGGGGTGGGGGTATTTAGACCCTGGGACCCAGCTATGACTGCATGCTTGGTTTAATTGAATGTTTGTTTCTTTGCCATTATTTTCTAAGCAAGCCCATTAAAATTCTCTAGTTTTAACTAAGATTGGAGAACTCTGTACTTGCTTTGCTTTTATATACGGGTGGGGAGGGACCTGGAAGCAGCAGAGAAGGCAGGTGGGATTCCAGGGTGCCAAGGGCGCAGCTACGAGCTGTGAGTGTCTCCACCCTAGAAAGTTTCTCTGCAACAAGGAGTCAGTCCCATGAGACACAAGAGACCTTTAGGGTCCCAGTCTCTTCCCCTCATCATTAATTTTTTTTCCAGTCACCTGGAAGTAGCTCCCTGAAGATGAATGGAGATAATATTCCAATACCTCCAGGAGGTATAATTGGAAGGTATAAATTGGAATATTTATTCTGGAGCAAAGCAGGAGACCAATAGAAATGCCACACCTACCCAGGCTCACATTCCTGACAACCCCTCACAGCAAGCCTGGGAACTTCTTCCCTGAGTCCTACCCAGGGACTGTGAAGACAGGAACTCCCTGATGGCAAAGAAGGGGGAAGATCCAGGGTTTTTTGGAACAAGCATATCTGGATTCTTTACAGACCATTTCCCCTGACCAGGAGTGCGGGAAGAGGTTCATTCCTGCAGAGTCTAGTTTGCATCCAAGGAGTGAGAAATAACCAGCAGCCATTGGAAACCCGGATCTTATACTATCAATGGCTACAACCTTCATTAACCATGCACAGAGGCTGAGTCCCTGCACCTGCGGATCAACTTTTACCCAGACAGCTGAGGTAATGCTTCACAGAGCTGGACACATGTGCAGAGGACAGAACCAGCTCCAGACTGTAACCAGAATGTGCAGAGCAGGGCTGGGACTCAGAGGGACTGGTGGTGATGAGACTGGACGACATTGTGTACAAATTTTTTAAGTTATTTTAATTGAGCATTCATACATTTCATACAATGGCTCCTAATTTAAACTAGACACCCTCATGCCTCTCAAGCCTCCATCAGAACCAATGCATTAGACCATCCATGTTAAATCCTATCCAGTCAAGCTTTTGAACCCAAATTTCCTTCTGTGCAAATTCATCCACTGGAGTCTAGTCAGAACACCCTGAAAACAAGAAGGATGGGACGTAAACCTAAGACTACCAAACCCAGAGCCTCATGGTGCAGAGTAGGGGGCTCTCAGTGTCCACAGTCCTGGTGACTGCACCCCACACCCTCTCAGCACTGCTAAGACCCCTACCCTGTCATGTTCCCCCACACTATTCTGCTCTGACTATTCTTCATTCACCTGCACTAGAGATTGGATGAAAAGGTCCACATAGGGCCCCTTCCTCCATGGAAATGCCAGTCCCTAATATGCCCCAAGGACGTGATGCCCTTCC
The DNA here is from genome assembly GCA_009823505.1 of Rhizomys pruinosus. NCBI lineage: Eukaryota > Metazoa > Chordata > Mammalia > Rodentia > Spalacidae > Rhizomys > Rhizomys pruinosus. The sequence continues at coordinate 31,124 of VZQC01009898.1, forward strand.
TTGCCCTGTCTCCAGTTCAGGAGCAGCCCGCCCTCTTTTGACACACACAGGCACTAACAGGGCCTTGTTTCAACTCCAGCTGTGACTCAGCAGAAGGGAAGACGCGTCATTCCTTTAGCATCCTGGGAAAACGGCAGTCTTTCAGAAACCGAGTCCCTACACTGTGGTTACAGTTCACACTGTAAACACTGCTCTGTGGTTACAGTTCGCACAGCATGATGTAAACCACCTGGGCTGTCGTTTATGTTGTAGAGAAGCTGATCTATATCATGGAGCCTGTAGTCTTAGCCCCACAGCTGAGCCCAGAAGAGCAGGTGGAGAGATGGTGCTGGGAGGTGTCAGGCTGGGCATTCCTACTCCAGGGAACAAGCACTCTGGACATGAAGTGCAGGTGCCTCTGTAGAAGCCTCTTTCCCTGCCTTCTGCCTCCAGCATCAGCACGCTAGTCCCCAGCCCCGAGGAGGCCAGCCAGCCTTAGTCTGGGCTCCATGGGCATGACTGGGTCTGCCTTAGATCAGGCTGAGACACCAGACACGTAGACAGTCTTTGGCTCCAGCTTCCGGCTCTCAAAGGGCAGTGATTTCTTCCCACTGCTCAGAGGTCTGGACTGGTGAGCAGACAAGACCAGGCATGTCCCTTCAGCACCTATCTCTCTGACCAAATGCTGTTCAAACACAGAGCCACTCAGTCACCTACACAAGACAACACCTGTAAAGCTGAGCCAAGTTTTAATTTTAGCCCAACATTCCTAGTGTTCTCTTCCTGGGAGAGTAGGAATCTTCCAGTAGAGGCGTGTCCGCAGCCCCCATGTGATCACAGATAAATATCAAACAAGAACCCAGAGACTTAAAAGGAGCAGATGTTGGGTCCCAGCTCCAGATTTGTGGTGCTCCAGACGGTGAAAGGTCTTCATTTACTTCAGATTCCTGTCCGAAACATCAAAAGGAAGAAACCTTCCCACTTTGCTCGGGCATGTTGAAACCCAACAGCGAGTCTGATCCTGAATCTCAGAGGAGAGTGAAAGGAGATTCCAAGAAGCCAGGCCTTTACTTGACATAGCAAGAGCCACAAAACGATGCTGGAGATCGAGTCAGCATGGAGTCCCGGAAACAACCGCTGTTCTGGCTGCAGCTGCTGCTGCTGATGATGATCCTGAAGGATTCCCTGGTATTCTGTGAAGGTGAGCACCGGGCAGGGAGCGGCCCTTATTGTTCCCTGTACAGTGAGATTTGGTGTTAATCAGAAGGAGAGAGAGAGAGAGAGAGAGAGAGAGAGAGAGAGAGAGAGAGTTTCAGCATCAGGGCTTGGTGAGGGTTTTCCATGGCCCCAGAGGAGTGCACAGTGATTGTACTAGGGGCTCTGCTCCGGCTGTGACTTCTGCAGGAGCTCAGGTGGTGTCTGGCTGGCAGCAGTAACTGTGTGCAGAGGGCATTAGAGCCATAGGGTGGGAGGGGGCTGCAGGGAGGGGAACAGAGGCAGGGTCTGCAGGCTTTGGATGTGAAGGAGAGAGATGAGAGCTCCCCTGAGCACCACAAAAAGAGGCCATGAGGGAGACACTGCAGAAGGCCAGGTCTGAACAGGTGTGGCAGGGAGGAGGGTGGAGACAAGGGACCACCTCAACTTACAGCTCCATCAAACATGCTGAGGTGCACCAAGGTGACAGTTTTGCTAGAGTTTGCATAAAATTGTTGATAAGGCTGTTGAGTGAAAATTAGCCAAATAAGCTAGAAGACCAGAAAACCTTGGTCTGGGCTCATCTAGGTGGAGAATATTTCTTCATGGTTTTGTGTGTTTCATTCATTTCTTCCTCTTTCTCCTTTCTCTTCTTAGTTTTGCAGTTTTTTTTCTGGTTGGCTTTTGATGGCATTCTTATTCTGTTACCTGGATGAGACCTCGCCATCCTCCTGCCTCAGCCCCTCAAGTACTGAGATTATAGGTATTAAGAACCAGGCCTGGATAGATGTTCATTTCTTTTCTATTTTTCTCTTTTATTTTATGTGCACAAGAATTTTGCCTGCAGTTATATAAGTATAAATATGTTGTGCAATGTCCACGGTGGTCAGAAGATGGCATCAAAACCCCTGAAACTGAAATTACAGATAGTTATTAGCCACCGTGTAGGTACTGGCAACTGAACCCAGGTCCTCTGGAAGAGCGGCAAGTGCTCTTAACCTCTGAGCCATCTTTCCAGCCCAGGCATTGATTTCTTTTTTTTTTTAATGTGTATGAGTGTACTGTCTGCATGTAGGTAGGCACACCCATGTTGTGCAATGCTGTGGAGGTCAGAAGAGGGTGTCATATTCCCCTAGAACTGGAGTTAAAGATGGTTCTTGGCCGCCATGAGGGCGCTAGGAATTGAACCTGGGTCCTCTGCAAGAGCGGTCAGTGCTCTTAACCGCTGAGCCATCTCTCCAGCCTCAGCATTGATTTTTTAAATGCCTCAGGTACCCACTGACACTTTCTTTTTGTTTCAATTTGGTTGATAGTTTTCTCTTCTTTTTGCTTGTAGTATTTTGAAACAAGGCCTTCCTGTGTTGCCCTAACAGTGCAGAAATTCCTTCCAAGAGAAACTTGTGCAGGAGATACCCCGACTCCCACTCCCAAGTCCCAAAGGCAAAAGGAGGAAAGACTCTCCAAAACTATAGTTTAGAAGATTCTAGCAAATTAACTTAACCTTGCTCACAGAGTGAATGGGTGAGGGGATCACTTTCAGGATTGTTGGTGCTCTCCCCCCCCTCATGTTCTTCCCAGGGACTCAGCTGTGACCTCCACACATGGCTATCGTGGGAAAGGCACACCCCTTGTCTTCTATGCTTATATTCCCTTCACCCCTCCCCCTTATACAGCCAAGGTGAGATGGCTGATTGGGAGGAGTGCCTGGCTTCATGGCTTCTCCCTTATCCTCAGAACCATAGGTGAATTTATAATCTTGGGGAGGCATTTGATTTCGAAAGTCAGTCAGAAGACTGTCCACACCACACCTGGCTAGCCTAAGATCTGTGGCAATCCTTCTGCCTCTACCTCTCCCCCTCCCTTGTCCCTGCCTCTTCCACGGCCTCTGCCTCTTGATTGTAAGTATGTGTCATGACCTCTGGATTCCATGATGGTTTTCTATGGTGACCATTGAGACATCCCCTACCAGAGTAGTACATTGGTCACCACTAATGAGCCTGTAAAGATATAGCATTTTCCCCTCAAGTCCACAGCTTACATCAGAATCACTCTTGGTGCTGCACATTTGTTGTCTAAAATATATTCGTCTGGTGGTCCTTTAAATGCTCATTATGTGTGGGCTGCAGTCCGTGAGATGTTCTTCCTCCCTGGACTAGGCTCACAGCTCTGGCAGGGAAGGGGAGGGAATGGTGACAAGTACCTGGAGAGAACCATTTTTAATGTTGTAACTCAAGGCTTTTTATACAAACCCTTGCAGGGGGGTGGGCACACAGAATTGGGGATCGGGAAAGGCATTTGGGACAAGCAGGACCCCAGGCCATTTGTTCCAGATCAAAGCATTTCCCTAAGGGATCAAAAACAGTCAACATCCAGGCCTCTCAGGTTTGGCAGGATAACAGCAGAGGCTGAGGCTTGGAGGCTGCTTGCTGACTTTCTTTAAGAATGCCTATATCTCCCCATTTTTACTTATTTAAAAAAAACTCAGTTGTCACATACTTTTATTTTATCTATTGGGGATATTCTGGAATAGTGTGGCCCAACACAGCTCCCACTGGGGACAACAGAACCTGGGTGTGTGGTAAACATCTTGGCTTTTACCGGGGGCAGCAGGACTCCTGGTTGTGTATACAGTAAACTGGAGGTGTGACATCTGCTCAATACGTCAAAGGAAAAGCCTGCAGGGTCTGGAACTTTGAAGTAGGCAAGGCAGAAATATTGCATTATCTCAACTTCATGGAGCTATTAGATAACTCACAGAGTCAACTTAAATGCCCACAGAAATATTAGATATCTCACAGAAACACCTGGACAAGGTTTTGCAGATTCAAGCCTCAAGCCAGACAAAGTCCCAGTCCCACAACTAGCTCCCTACATTATTAATTAAAAGGGAGCAGAGTTGTCACTTTCTTCCAAAGGAGTTTTAGGGATGGATTGATACTGGACTAAAGACATTCTGGGCTGCAACCCCAAAGGGGCTTTGACAAACCAGAACGCTGACTTCCTAAGGTGGAGATTAGTTTTAACAAAAGGGATTATCCAGGTGGCCTAGAGGAATTTGGGTTGCAGGTAACACAGCTTTGTTAACAAAAGATAACATTTTTTTCTCCCAAATATAAAGACATACAGGCATCCTTTGGATCTTCCTCTGAACACAGAGGCAGCAAAAGGCCGCAGGCCAGTTGCTAAGACTCTCAAGTGCTTTCATACCTATTGATTTAAACACAGAAACTGATGTCAGTGCATTGTAAACCGACCATAAAAGATGCAAAAACACCCACTGAGTATGAAACTTTGCCCTCAAGTGGTGGAACTCTAAAAAATGACAAAGCAAAAAGTAACACCTTTTCTCCCAACAAGACATACAGGTAGGTGGGTGACTTTGTCTCTAAAAATAACATTACTTATCTTATACATGAAGACATACAGATATCACTTGATAACTCTTTTAACATAGATGGTGTTTTTACTTGTATCCCCAAAGTCTTAAGTTTGGCTGGAAAGATCTGTACATGCAACTATATGGATGGAATAAAGTCCAGTCACAATTGTCCTTTTGATCTCCTGTAGGTTTTTCTTTAGCCAGTAGTTCCTAGGCTTTGGGGGAAGGGCAGCTGAGAAAAAGTAGTAACCCATTTTTTGTTGTTGAAGATAGCACTTAGATTGTCTCAGCCTTTTCCCAGAAGGAGACAAAAACTTTGTAAGAAGGAAGCAAAACCACTGCAGAGGCCTTAGGCTGAGCTGGAGTCTTGGCTCTCAGGGGTGCCTTTTGCAGTTCAACTGATGGGATATGAATAGTAAGAGCATAGGCAGTTAATTAAACATTATATATTATACTAGGTTGTGCTGTTGATGGTTAGAAATACCATCCTTTCATATTACTGTGGGTAGAAAATACCTCATTTATCATTCCAGTAGATAAAAAGATGAAGGCTTATTAAAGTATTTTAAGAATAACATATATTAGCCCTTTAATTATTAAGTTTGAAAAACAAAATAATATATCAGTTTAGTACTTGATGTTACCCATAGCCCTTTTAGCCTTCATATATTTATTGGGCCTGATTTTTAGCTTGATGAAAGACAGCTGTAATATTTTTTACTGATGTAATTGGCTGTTGAAAGAAATGCCAGCCAGTATAGTACCTGGCCTTGATACAAATTTAATAGATGTGTTTGAGAAATAGAATATTCTTCCAGGAGCTTTTATGCCTCTTAATGTAAGGGAAAAGTTGAGCTGTAATTTGGACGGGATTACATTAATTTTACCTTATTTTAGGAGAATATACCCTTTTTCAAAATTATAGTACCACATACCCATATGGGAACCAATGTTCTGATGTTCATTGTTGATGAAGAAATGAAATACAGTCTTTCAAAGCTAAATTATCTTGTAGACAAAAAGGGGATGTTACAGATAACATTACAGAAAGACATTGGATATACATTAATGTCAAGGCTGCTACCTGGAAATTTAGTATGGATTAGGAGTAAAAGTAATAGTAACTTGTAGTTTGCATACATTTAAGTGTGACAAGTCTTTTATGTTTATGGTATTAGACCAATTTTTAAAGAACATAAGTAATTTAGTTTACCATTGTATAATGTGTGAATAGATTTTGGATACAAATAAAAATAAGTTAGAGAAACCTTGATGAAACATACATTGTGATCTTTAAGTTACCTGATTAAGACTGGATCCTGCAGAAATAAGTATATATATATAATTTAACCTTTATATATTACAACACTTAGATGTATAACTTTAAGGTATAAATTTTATACAATGAATTTTATAGATCGTATTGGTTGTTGGTGGATCATATCCAGTAGATGACAGTACATACTCAATAAAACTTTGAACTATCACATGTGCAAATTTACATTTACCGTTAATAAATCAATTAATTGGGCTGGAGAGATAGCCTAGCGGTTAAGAGCGCCGACTGCTCTTGCAGAGGACCCGGATTCGATCCCCAGCACCCACATGGCGGCTAAAAACTGTCTGTAACTCCAATTCCAGGAGAACTCCAGTTCCAGGGGAATCCGACACCCTCTTCTGACCTCCGCGGCATTGCACGACATGGGTGCACAGACCTACATGCAGACAGTACATTCATACACATACAAAAATAAATAAATAAAATTTTAAAAATTTATTTATTTATTTATTTATTAGCTGTTTAAATATACTGGAAGACCTGAGTTAGGGAAAAAAACCCATCTTGGTTTTAGAGTTAGCCTTTCCTAAATTTATGTAAATAGTAAAATTACACAAGTTAATTTTTTAACCAAAACCTAAAAATGACAAATAGTTGTTAAAGAACTTTGATTAGCTTTAGCTTTTTTGTTAGATCAACCTGGTGTGAAAATCTCTAAAGCTGCCTTGTTTTGGTTCCAAGACGCTGAAATAAAATGATACTAAATTTAGGTAAGGAAAGATAGACATGAATTAAGATGACTTGTTACTTCCACTCAGTGGTATGTTACAAGCCACGTGGTCCAGGAGCCTGTGAATTTTAAAAGGTGAAAACAAATCTAAAAGACTCCAAAATAGTCCAGGACCTTTTTTAATTAAATTACTTTTAGAATTGTTCGGGACCCCTCATTGATTAATTGACTTTGAAATGCCTAGGACTTTTTAATTGATTAATTGTGCACAATTGCTTCAAGATGTCTTTGGATACCCATGTATTGGTTTAGAAACTTATCTACAAGCATGCTTGAGATGGAATTTAAATTAACAGATTTTGAATGGCCATATTATAAAAATATTATCTCAAGATAAAAATTGACATGCAAGGAACAGTACAATTACCTCAATTTTGAACAAGTATCATGAGGAAAAAAACACAATAAAGTTTAAAGGCACATATTCTTTGTGTATTTTGGGAAACCTGATTTTAGAAAGAATTAGTTAGGATCATTTCATCTGGCAACAGGCCTGAAGTATTCTGGGAATTGTAGTTCACTGGCTTGGAAGGAAAGGAAGTGAATATGGCTGTGATAGGAAGTTAACATGGGCACAACAAGCCCAAAGAATTCTGGGGTTTGTAGTTTTGTGCGGTCAATCCTGGAGCACTAGATCCTGGCATGCCCCAGCAGCTAAAGTTGCATTTTTCTTTCCTGAGAAATGATTTCTGTCATAATTTTTGCCTGGTATGGGTACCAGTTCAGGTGGTGACTCCGAGTTGGGGCTACATTAATGGGAAATGCCCGCAAATGAAAGACTTGGTTGTCCATAATCTGGCACAACTTATCTGTGGCAGAGAGAGAAGTGGCTAGAAGGAATGCTGCTTCTAGACCTTTAAGAGAAAGCAGCTGGGAGTGGAGGGAGGGGTCAGAGGCAGCTGCTTGGATGTTTTGTTTAACCCATTTTGTTACCACTGGGGCTGGAGCTGGGCAGTTTCCAGAGGGGTCTTGTTGGGGTCCTAGGGGGGAGTTTTATCAGGGTCTTTGGAGGAGAGGGTCTGCAATTTATTTTTGTTAGTATTCCTTCCTTGTGTGGTCTGGTGGGAGGGGCCTAAACATTGTCTCACTGCAGCTGAGTGGCAAAAACTCGAGAGATGCCAGTGTGCCTTCTTGCTGCCTAGCCTTCTGCACCACACTGATCCAAGATCTTAGCCTGTGGGTCTTTTTGGCATGTCTGTTTCTCGTGGTAAAGAAAGGTAGGAAATGGTAATGGTTAGAGAAACATTTAACAGCAGAGGGTTTGATGGCTCCACAAATGGAATAGCCTCCCATCTGTGGGATCTGAAGCTAGAGAGAAGAAGCTAAAAAACAGATCACAGATTTATCTCATGCAAAAAAAGTTCTTGGGGAGATGTGCTAATAGCCTTGCCGTTAGAGAAAAAATGCTGAAAGACAGATTAAAAGGCTACTTTCACACAAAAAGGTTCTCCTGGAAGTGGACCAATAGCCCAGTCCTCTACCCTGAACATTCCTTTCAGGGGGGTTTACTCCCCTATGCTGAACCCTCCAAATTCCCACTCTTGAGGGAAAGAGAGAGGTGGCCCAAGAAAAATACCTTTTTTTCCTTCTGCTTCCTGTGGAAAATCGAGCCCCACATCTTGGTGCCAGCTGTTGTCTAAAATATATTCATCTGGTGGTCCTTTAAATGCTCATTATTCATATGTTGCAATATGAGATGTTCTTCCTCACTGGACCAGGCTCGCAGCTCTGGCAGGGAGGGGGAGCGAATGGTGAGAAGTACCTGGAGAGAAAAGGAAACGAAGTCACAGTCCAGGAGGAAAGACTCCATTTCTAATATTGTAACTCATGGCTTTTTATACAAATCCTTGCAGGGGGTGGGGCACACAGAATTGGGGGTTGGGAGAGGCGGTTGGGACAAGCAGGACCCAAGGCCATTTGTTCCAGATCAAGGTTTTTCCCTAAGGGGTCAAAGACAGTCAGGCTTCCAGGCCTCATAGGTTGGGCAGGATAAAAGCAGGGGTTGAGGCTTGGAGGCTGCTTGCTGACTTTCTTTAAGAATGCCTACACACATTCTAGAAGGCTTGAAACATGGGCAATAAGGCTTGTCCACCATAACTGGGTCACACATGGGAGTCTAGCAGCCCAAAAGATCCTGTGTACTCCACCAGTTCAACACGTCTTCAACTCTTTTTTTCTGTCTCCATGCTTGGCTGATTTGGCAACTGTGCCATGGTGTAAAGGGAGTGATTGTGTACTAAATACATCAAATCTATCAGCTTAATACTGTGATACACACACACACACACACATACACACACACATATATACATATATAGAGACAGACAGACAGACAGACAGAGTTTGTTGTATGGCTATAGAGATATATCAACATCTTTTACAGTGTTTTAAATTGGTCTCTCCCTATACTTCTGAAAATTTTGCTTTACAGATTATATGGCTGTCACTGGACACACACAAGTTTACACTGAGAATACTCTCCAGCCATATTGGACTCTGTATCACTGATATTTTATCTTTAGGCCATCTCTTATCTTACTAGATCAACATCCATCTTCTAGTCATAGTTTGCATTTCCATAATTTTCCCAAGCATTTTAATCCCGGGTTTTTCTGGGTGTTTTTATTAAAAGTGTGACTCTTGTAGTTATAGTTGACTGTCATGTTTTTCTTTGTCATTATTGGAGGAGTTTCATATGCTTAAATGTCTATGATAACCATATCTCTTTTTTTTTTTTTTTGGTATTTTCCAGACAGACTTTCCCTTTAGTCCCAGCTGGCCTGGAGCTTGCTATGTAGACCAGGCTGGCTTTTAACTCACAGAGATCCATATCTGCCTCCTGAGTGCTGGGATTAAAAGCATATGCCACCACACCCAGCTGATAGCCATATCTTTTATGTGGATTATTTCAATGAGGAATATAATTGCTGGTTATTTGGGGTTATATTTACTATCTCAATCAGACAGCAGCTGCGCAAGAATTAAGGTCGACAATTGACAAATGGGACCTCATTAAACTCAAAAGCTTCTGTACATCAAAAGAAACAATCAAGGAAGTGAAGAGAAATCCCACAGAGTGGGAGGAAACCTTCACCACAGAAACATCTGACAAAGCATTGATTTCCCGAATAATTAAAATACTCAAAAATAAAGACAGGAAACAAACAAATGACCCACTCAATTACGATGGAGCAAAGAGCTGAAACAGAGACTTCACAAGTGAGGAATTAGGTAGGTCTGAGAAACACCTTAAGATGTGTTTATACATCACTAATACATTAAGGACGAATGCAAACTTCAAAAACCCTTTAAGATATCATCTTACTCATTCTCCATGATCCATCCGTCTTTGCACAGGCCAAATTGGAGAGTTAAATCGAGGTTGGTAGGATCACCACTCCCTGCATCTTTCAAATCCTTGATGTGGCATCTATATTCTGCAATCCCTCCAGGGATATATACTGTTTTGGTTCACTATTTTCCCTGGTAGAGCAACACCAATGAGTTTCCATTTGGCCTCTTTCAAACCTTAATACCCTCACTCCACAGGTCAGGGAACCAAATGTGAGGTTCATGCCAATGGCAGACTATATCTGATCCCAATTATACATTCTGGGACTGGGGAAATAAACACAGGATGCGTTCTGGGACCACTGGGCCACCGTGAGTCGGATTTCAGCCAAAACTCTTTATTCACCTGACCTCCATAGGCCTCCTACTTTAAACTGGATGTCACAATGCCTTTTAGGGTCTCCTGGGATCAGGTAACTCAGAACAGTATCCAATAGGCCTCGAAAAGTTGATTATTTCCTTTTCCCCATGTGTACAGTTACCCTAGTAAAAGGCTAGGTCCCTCTGGGGAAGGACGGAGAAGGCAACAGCAAACACATAACTTTGGTATTGTGACAGTGAGGTTCCTCACTGGAACCTGGCCACCCTTCATTCAAGGGTTCTGGTCTGTGAACTTTTCAAGTCTGGAAACTGGTTAACTGGCGGGATTCGCTACTCCTAAATCACAATGTTGACTTCTGTCATTTGTTCTAGAGCTTTTCTGCTTATACAGATCAAATAAAAACTTAGTAGGCTTCTTATGTATTGGTTCCTGGGAAACCATGATTATTAGCCAGTTCCAAAGATCATTCAGGTCATGCCATTATAGTTTTGTTTGCCTTTGCCACCCCTTATGATAACTAGGTAACTACGCTCATCTGGTCTTGTTCGATTCAGTGCTGCCACCAGGAAGCCTTCAGTAACTCTAGGCTTCATTGGGTTGGAGAGCTGGCTCCAGAGGCTACCAAGCCCACTAAAGAAATTCACCTTTCAATTCTGTTTCTCTAGAAACACTCCGGACCAAAATCTGTATTAGTTAGGTTCTCTAAAGAAAAACAGAAGAGTACAGACGAATATATTAGCTATATACAATTTATTGATTTGCTCACATGACCGAGTTCAAGGAGTCCAAAGTAGCTGCACCACACTGGAAAAGGCCGAGAGAATCCAGGGAACTGTCAGTCCAGCAAGGCTGGTGTCTCAGCAGTCCCAATCTTGTGCTGAAGGCTCATGGATTCCGGAGATTTGCGGTCTCAGTACACGCTGGGATCCGAAAGGTTGATCACAGCAGCAAGACAAACTCACCAGATGAGAGAGGCAAAAAAGGGACCACTTTCTGCCGTGGCTTTTAAAAATTATATTTATTCTATGTGATGTATTTATTTGACCGTGCGCATCTGCGGATCAGAGGGTCCGATTCCGGAATGGAGTTTCCATGATTTCGAGTTTTCCAACATGTGTGGGGATCGAACCGGCGTAGCGTCGATCTTACCGCTGGCATCCCTCGTGGCTTTACGCGCGGGAAGGTACACATTGGCCATACATAGGGCAAAGAAGACCCTTTTCTCTTATTGTTCCTTAGTCCAGTCAGTTGACACCCGGATTAAACATCACACCACCCAACCATCCATACCACTTTCTAGGCATGTACCCTCAAGACTCACCCCACTGCAGAGATACATGCACGGCCATGTTTATTTAGCTCTCTTCACAATGCAAGGAGCTGGAACGAACCAAATGCCCTCAACTGATGCGTGGATAGAGAAAATGTGGTACATCTACACAATGGAGTTCTATGCAGCAGTAAAGAAAGATGACATCATGAGCTTTGCAGGAAAATGGATGGAGCTAGAGGACATCATGCTGAGTGAAGTAACACAGTCCCAGAAAAACAAATGATGAATGGTATCCCCCATATGTGGATGCTAGTGCCAATTACCTAGTTGTAATCATTTCTTGTGCATGGCCCCTTGAGCCTTTGTCCAAAGCAGTTGGGAGTGATGCATATTAGAAACAACTACAACAACAACAGAAAGGACTGCATCAAAGAACTGACTGAAACAGTGAACTTCTGCTCAAAACAGTCAACTTCCACATGGAGAATATTGAGAAAGACTGAGAAAGAGATGAAAAGCATGTTTGGCAGAATGTGTGAGCTCTGTTGGGGTGTGGGGGATAGGGTGGGGGACACGGGTCTAGATTTGATAAAAAATATATATATAAAGAAAGAAAGAAAGAATATTTGCAAAATATATATATATATATATATATATACTATCTCATGCTGTATTTCAGTTGACCAACAGTATGAGTTTCTATTTTCTCTTTACCCTTCTTTTGGCTATATAGACTAAACCCTCCACACTTTTATTAGGCTAGTACTTCTACATCGCTTATTATTTTCAGAGACATTACCCCACTCTTGAGACAAGGCAGCCAGAAAAGCCTGATGTTGGGTCTTCAGGCAGAGCTGACTGTTAGAAATCATGACCCTGGCAGGCACATCACCATCTCCTCCTCCCTCAGGAACCCACACTCTGCGCTATGACCTCACAGCCATGTCTCAGAAGTTGTCTGGACAGCCACAGTCCTGGGTCCTGGGATACCTGGATGGTGATCTCTTCCTGCACTATGATGAGGACAACAGGATGGCAGAGCCCTGGGGACTCAGCATGAAGGGACCCATGGGAGCTGACACCTGGGCAAGAGAGACTGAAGAGCTGCAGGAGAAGGAGCAGCAGCTCAAGACGATGCTGGCAGAGGTCATGCAACATCACAGACACCACAGGGGTGAGTGTTCGGAGCTGGAAGCATGCTGGTGCAATGCTGGTCCCTGAAGCCAGGGTGGGGGCTGGGCACACCTGGTTGGCTGAACAGTGCAATGAGGCTTCCCTGACCAGCACCCACACTTGGGTTGATCAAAGTCGTGCCCCACTGGCCTTAATTTCCAGTAGGAGCTGAAGACTGGGACAGCAAAGTGACAGGTCGCTGCCTGGTATGGCCAGGCCTTCACTCCCTCCAGGCCACAATGGGCTGTGAGCTCCAAGGAAATCTCATCACTGGAGGCTCCTGGCGCTTGGGCTACAATGGCCAGGATTTTCTCACCTATAACCTGGAGACCAACAGGTGGAAAGTGGCAAAGCCCTTGGCCCACACAGCTGAGATTCTCAGGAAGATGCATGTTGGCCCCAGGGCCGAGCACATGAAAGCTTTCTTCTATGACTCGTGTCCTGCTCAGCTACGGAGGCACCTGGCTGCTATGAGGAACCAGCTACAAGACACAGGTACTGATGGAGGGCAGGGGACTACTCACTGAATCTAGATGGGTCTCGCCATGTATTCTGTGAGGGGAGGGGCTATCACTGGATTGTACCAACAGGGCACAGCCTTGGCTGACACCCATGTGTTAGGTGAGGGGTCTGTGGTGGTTTGGATGAGTGTCCCCCCTAGGCTGTAAGTATTCAGACATTTGTCTCCAGTTGGTGGCACTGTTTTTGGAGGTCTTAGAAGGTGTGGCCATGCTAGAGGAAGTACGTTATTGGGGGCAGGCTTACTGAGTTTAACAAGCCTTGTGGTCTCCAGTCTCTCTCTTTGCTTCCTGTGCTCTTTGCGAGATGTGACCCTCGGCATGCTGCTCCAGATCCAGCTGCCATGCCTCCTGCCACAATGGACTCTAATTCCCTGGAACCATCAATTGTAAGCTCAAATAAACTCTTCCTTTTATAAGTTCCTTTGGTCATGGTGTTTTATCACAGCAACAGGAAAGTGACTAATATAGTTATTTGGTACCAGAGAGTGGGCTGTTGGCTGTGAAGAACCTGACCATGTGGATGTTTGGAGAAATGTGGAAGACTTTGGAACTTTGGGCTAGAAAAGCTGTTGACTACTGTAAGCAGAGCTTAACGGGCCATTTTAGTAGAAGCCTGGAAGAAAGCATGGCTGCAAAAAATGTAGTTCCAGAGGAAAATAAAGACTTAGGCAGCAACTGGGATATTTTGATAAAGAGTCTGGCAGCAGTTTGCCCACAGCCCAGATGCTTGCCTGATGCTAAGTTGAAGAGCAATGTGGACTGATGTCTCTTGGCAGAGCTTATTTCAAGAAGCCTAATGTAAAAATGGTAGTTAGTGTGGCTTAATTGTGAATTATTATACAGATCTAAGAGTGGAAAAGAGCAAATGGGCAGAGAGGAAATGCAGAATGTACAGTGTGGATCTGCTCAGCACTAGGAAGATTAAGTTGGAGCAAAACCGTACAGGTATGAGAGGAGAGGGCTCCCTTGCAAAGCAGCGGAGAGGTTACCTAGGAGTGCTAGTTAAGGACGTCTTGAGCGCCTGGAGCCCATCCTTCCTATGCGGCCTGAATACAATCAATAGTAAGATCTTGATCGCGCCTATGCACCTTCCGGAGGATCAAGAGACCCTACTATCTCCTAGCTAATGCCACTGCCGACGTTTTGCAAACAGAAGAATGCCTAGTATGATGTGTGAAGAGCAGGCATGGGCTTTGTCTGCTCTGCGCACCTGTCTCGGATCGTGGGTCGTAGGGACAGAGAAAAGTTGCAAAGATCCATGTGGTTGCCCTCTACTGCAGAATAGACTCTAGAGCCGCGTCTGCACTCCCAAATTGCAGCCGCGAGTCAGCAGTTTCACTTCACCCTGTTGCTTGGCCTTCTAACTGTGCTATGATAGTTCCTCCGCAGATGAGCCGTAGCGACAGCTGGGTCATTCAGTTCTTCCTCCATTGCCACGATTTCAGACTGAGCTGCCAAAGTGGGTCACTTCGGCCAGAGGCCCAGTGGGGCGGCGGATGTGCTGCAGCAGGGGGTTCTCTGCATAAAGAAGGCCCTGATAGGCCATTGACTGAAGCTGTGAATGTGAAGCCTGGTTGGCAGCAGAAGAGACCCCAAGAAGACATTCTTGTCCGTTTGTGCACTATCTCAGTCTCGCCGCGTTCTCAAAGATTGACGTTCACGCGGATCAACAGGGAGTGCTTCTGTGCGCGGTCTAAATATTTATGGTGCCCGTAGTCTCTTTGTGAGAGTGCCCCCGAATATGCGAGCTATGATCGTACGAAGAAGCCCCCTGCTTACGAAAGTCAGTCTAGAGTTGGTTTCGTGCTATGCTCGTGGATAGTAGCACTACTGTCCTTGATATGCCTCCTTTCTAGCTGATGTTCCCATGCAGGCGCAGGCTACAGCGGCCGAGTGAGTAGTCTTATGCGCCTGTTTCTCAATGCAAAGGTAATGGTCGGCGGAACGGCTGTGTAAGCAGTGCCTCAGGAAGCTCATGCGCGCATCTGGTAACGAGCTGTGGGGGTCGATGCGAGTCTGGCGATCCGTGCCAGCCCTCGCTGGATGACACTCGCCTGCCAGGTCTACCAACTGCAGTGCTCAACCGCACGTTGAATTAGATTCTATTATATGGCGGGATCACAGAATGCCCTCTGATCTTAGCCCGTCTGCGCAGCTGTCAGCACGGTATTCCTACCGTCATGCGTGGCAGCGGAAAACAGCTTATTAATTGTGAGTTGTTCTGCGCGCGGCGTCTCCGGACGATGGCGGACTGCGAATGGCAGTAGTTTCGTCTGTCGTCTCGCGAATGACGAGCTGGTCTAGCCTCACTAGTACATTCGTGCTGCCCTTCGTCTGCTTCGCCTGTCATCTGATAGGTGCGGCTAACCTGACTCTGCCGTAGGTAGGCCTTTAGCCCGCACTTGACTAGCTGTCTCGCATGTCATGAGTACAACTGGGCCGATATGTGTACGGGATGCACTACTGACTCCTAGCCTGCTAGCATGTTGCAAGTGAGCTCATTTCTGCAACTAGACTTACTTCTATCCCGTCTGTATGTCTGGCCTTGTTGTCGGTAGAGCCTGGTGGCGAGCCTATATATCCAGAAGTGTGCTCCACTTCATAAGCTCACTCACCGCGCGTACTCATCTAGGGGAAAGCTAAAAGGCGTCTAAGTCACCACTCCTGCCTAGCCCGCCCGCCCTTCTGCTTCATGTCTGTCAAGGGTCGACTTCTTTTATGACTCAGTCTGTAAGATCGTGACCGTGCGCTGGGCGATCCTCTGTGAAGTCGTAAGTGTCCTTAAGCAAGTGGTGAGAAGGCGAGTCCACTCTAGGTTTATCGTATAGATTTACAGCTTGGGACAATCACATCGGGAGGTGTAAACGCTGAGTTAATGACACTTAGTTCTATGCTTCGATTGCATGTCAAGCTGCAAATTTCTCCTAGGTCCCGAAGTTTTATGCCTACAATGATAACCTGGGACAAGGTTGTTAGAGCACTACATTTAGCTTTGCCCTTGTAGATGATGTTTAGTTAGGAGTGTTTGAGTAGTATGTGGTAGTTGCTGGGTCACACATAAGCCAGAATATTTCGCGACGTCGACTTCCAGCTATGTCAGTTGGGACCACAAGCTGCTGCAGCGATAGCTGGACTGCGGAGGCAAGACGTTGACCACAATGCCTTTCCTGGCCGGGTCAGCAGTGCTGTGTCCGATGTAGGCCCAACCCTCCTCAGCGGTGGGCAAGGTTTCATATTTTAACTCTAAAAAAGAAAATATCAGTTACACAATGTGCTTTAGGTAGGTGAAAACTCTATGATACTCAGTTTAATTGGTGGTGAATAGAGCTACCGACAATATAGCACATATGCAGTTGTTTTGTGACGTAGGTATCCTTGGTGTGACTACCATTAGTTTTTCTGCTCAACTGTGGGACAACATCCTGACCGAGCAGCTTGGCGGAGGAGGAAGGAAAAGCTTCCATCATGGCTCCCAGTCTGAGGGTGCGGCCACCCGGGAGGGCATGCAGCAGGAATGGGAGGAGGGTGGGCACGTTGCGCCCCCCGTCAGGGAGCAGGGGGTGTGGTGAATGCTGGTGCTTGGCTCACTTCTCCTTTTTATTCAGTCGGGGACCCCAGCCCACCGACACGAAGTTCGTCCTCTCTACGTTCGTGGGCATTAGCGGTCATTGGCCGCTTTCCTCGATGATATATACCAGCGGCTTGTCCGCTACTGTAGAGCCGAGAGCATACTAATTGACTAGAGTGACAGTCAGTGTGATTGGGCATGTTTGTCCATTTTGGAGGTAGGCAGTTCGAGGTCAGGGAGGAATGGAGGCGATTACCATGTGCCAAGTTCTGGGATTGTTGCGATTCCAGGGGAGACTAGCCGACAACGCGATAAAGATGTCATAGTTTAGTCTCATGTGCATAGTATTGTTGAAGATCATGCAATCGGATCCATGTACAGCTATCCATAGGCCATCCTGCCTCTTGGCTGTGCGCATTCGCAATCCGTGGCAATCCAGGAACACACCTTGGCTGTGGCGCTTGCTTTGCTGCGTCATCATTGCCGATTATATGGTGTTGAATGTGCGGATTCCGAATCCCAGTTAGAGCATAGGCCACGGGCCTATACCCACTAACATAATACGGATACCAGAGGGCCATATTTAGTTCGTTATTCACGATCATACCGTCTGCGCGGTAATTTCAAGACTTTTGCAGTTTGTTTGCCTAGAGCTATCCTACATTCTGATTGAGATGAATGCGTTATATTTTGTAGAGATGTGTGTTTTTGGTAGACCCTGCTGGAATTGCAACTGAGAAGAATTGACAATCGTCCGATGCCACTGAGCAGAGAGGGCTTGTCTATTTTCATTAATACTGAGTAATGTCTTAGTCCGACAGGCTTGGCATGATAAAGGGACGTGTGGCTGGTGGTAGACGTCTAGGGAGCCGTACATGTAGATAGGACTTAGAGGATTTGATGGAGGGCTGGAGGTACGCTGCAGAGGCTTTACTGGTTATGGCTTAGCTGTGTGTTGAATACTTTGGCATCGGTTGTCGTGGGAATTGCTGACTACACGATTCCCCAGCACTGCGGGTTCCCCTTTTGCCCTAGTTGCATCTCCGTCAGTGATCAGGCTGCCAAGTGACGGAGTAGGTCCATCCCAATGGGTGACGAGAGTCGCAGTGGGACACCTTCCATCCTTTTCCTCAGCACAGCTTTCTCGTGGTCATGGCCGTCGAGCTACCTCCACATATGCATGGATTTCTTGTTCTCCTGTGTCGCTAAGAAACACACATCTGTCCATGTGCATGCTATTGAAACATCTTGCAGATGCAGCCGGGACGCACGCTTTTCATTTTTTAGGAGATCTCGTGCTTTCGTAGCGGATTTTGCCTGTGAAGTTTGCTGTTTTAGTGACACACACGGTTTGTCATGGCCAGAGACACTTCAGTGGGAGGCTCAGCTGAGCAGGACGCGGCCCTTGTGCTGCATGAATTGTCCAAATTTTGAATAATTTAGAGTACCTGCCCAATATGGGTTTGTTACTGCTATAGCATTGGTTTTTGGTTCCTGCCAGTGTCGAGTTAGCATTTCGCAATCCCCCTTTTTGCTTAGTACATCTGTAGAAGCTTTCAGGGTTAAGTGTTTTGGTTTTGTAGCGATGTGTGCGCATGTCCCGCGATGCCCTTGTCCTTGTTGGGTGCTTGGTGGATTATTCGAACTTCTTCTTTGTTTTTCTGTGCCCTGATCAGTTCTCAGGCCTCTGCCTTTCTCTTACATAGCTGCGCCCTATCCCAACAAGCCCCTCCAGACACACATCATCTTGCCCACATTTTTTTTCCCTGGTTCCAATATCGCTTGAATTATCAGCGTGGCCTGGGCCTCCAAACTCGGATGCTGCCTCTGCCTCCCCAGTACTGGGATGTCCCGGTGTGTCCCCCCCCTGGGCCCCCGGTCCCACACAACTGCCCCCCCAACACCCCTAGTTAGATATTTTCAACAGCACGCATACCGTTCCACATCTTTGCAAGCCCAACCCTACCTAAACACCTCGGGATCTTTCACAGTCAGCCTCTGAGGCTGATTTTCACAAACAACTATCTCCTGTTGTGAGAAACTCAGAAACAATTTCAAGTGTTTAGATGTTGCATCTTTTGTTGAGATGTTGAACGTTAGAGCGTACCAGTGTTGTAGATTTATTATTTCAAATTTTTTGTTTGATATCCATATATCCATCAACTTTCTGTTGATAACGACCCATTTGTTTTGTCTTGTTTAATATACAATTNAGAAAGGGCTTTTTTTTTTTTTTTTGTAGAATTTTTTTTTTTTTTTTTTTTTTTTTTTTTTTTTTTTTTTTTTTTTTTTTTTTTTTTTTTTTTTTTTTTTGAATGCGATCTAACCTTTCACTCCGTTCTTTTCTGACATGCTTTCCTGAAGGTCTGCCAGGGCTTGTTGTGTTATCCTGGAGGCGATGCAGCCTTTATGTTCAAAAAACAATGCTACAAGGACAATTAAACAGCAATAAAATGACTAAGCAAGGTTGGAATCCTCCCTAATCGTAAAAAAAGCATATCTCTCAGAACTTAACTTAAAGAAAAACTTACCTGGCCACGTTCTGAATCCTCTTCGGAAGTCGAAGGGTCCTCTCGGCCAGCGACAAGTCAAGTCCCGGGTCTTCGGCACCACTTGTCCCGCACAACAGTCTCGCCGGCAAGAACTTCACGCAGACAACAGGATTCTTCTGTGGTAATATTTATTGTGCACAGCTCTTTTGTGAGAAGGACCCCGAAATGGGGCAGAAGCACTGCTTAAATAGCAGTCTAGAGGGTTCGTGTATGCTCTGGATAGGTGCACTGTCCGATGCCTCATTAGCATGCCCAAGGCGCGGGCCCAGAGAGTAGTAGTCATGCGCAGTTTCTCCAATGCAAAGGCAACGGTGGGAAACGGCTTGTAGTGACTCAGGAAGTCGGCGCCATCTTTAAGGTGTGGTCGCGAGCGACACAGCACACTCGTGCAGGCTACCAACAACATTCGAGATGTCAGACCTGTGAGATATTTGCCAAGGAGAGCTACATACAGGGAGTGGTACCAGCCTAAGAAAGAGATGTATGTTGCAAGCAAAGCTGGAAGAACTGAGCCATCTAAGCCCTTTGGACGTCAAGTCCCAGAAGTTGCACAAGGAGCCACTGGACTTGGTTTTTGCCCTGCTGATTTTCGGTCTTGTTTTGGTCCAGTATTTCCTCACTATGCCTCTATTCCTCCCTTTTGGAATGGGAATGTGTATTCAGTTCCACTGTACATTGGGAGTTTGTAATTTGCCTTTTGATTTTACAGGAGCTTACAGTTAGGAGATTGGCCTGAGTCTCAGAAGAGTCTTTGGACTGTAGACTTTTGAATAGCATTGAAACTGGTAAAGACTATGGGGACTTTTAAGGTTGGACTAAATGCATTTTGCATTTTATATGGTCAGGAGCCTATGGGGGCCAGGGAGTAGAATATGTTGGTTTGAATGAGTGTCCCCCATAGGCTGTAAGTATTCAGACATTTGTCTCCAGTTGGTGGCACTGTTTTTGGAGGTCTTAGAAGGTGTGGCCATGCTAGAGGAAGTACGTTATTGGGGGCAGGCTTACTGAGTTTAACAAGCCTCATAGTCTCCAGTCTTTCTCTTTGCTTCCTGTGCTCTTTGCGAGATGTGACCCTCGGCTTGTTGCTCCAGATCCACCCACCATGCCTCCCACGATAATGGTCTCTAATTCCCTGGAGCCACCAATTGTAAGCTCAAACAAACTCTTCCTTTTATAAGTTCCTTTGGTCATGGTGTTTTATCACAGAAACAGGAAAGTGACTAATACAGGGTCTTTTACAGAACTATTGCTGTGATCCTCATCTGGGGTAGCACAGGGCATCAGCCCCTCATCCAGATGACCTCTGATGTGGGGCCACACCTCAAATAAAGAAAGACAAGAGGATGAGACATTACTCCATCAGCCCCACTCTCTAGGATGTCCATGTTGAATTGAAAACTGCGGTGGGAGCTCTGGATGGTGTCCTAAGACCCTTGGCTGAGTGCTAATTCAGGACAGAGCATTTCGACCTGGAGCTGATCCTGTGTTCAAACACAAACGAACCTGTGTCAGACAAGAGTCACTTTGATCTTGATTTTAGAACCCAAGTTTGTCTTCCATCTAAGTTAAATCTCATTTTAAAAAATTAAAGAGGATCCATTGTTAGGATTGGAGAAATTCCAGTTATCAACCAGGTCAACCAGGTGCCTCAACAAGAAAAGAGGTAGAGCCAGTCACAGAATCAGGATGAGGAGCTGGCTTTGTCAGAGAAGCAGGAGGCAGTGGGTGGAGCAAAGCAGGCATGGGGCTTACAATGCCCCTCTGCCTATTATCCCAACCCTGTGCCTACACCCCGTAAAGAGTGGAGGGACTTCCAGGAAAAGGGTATGATTTTCTTGGAAGTCCACTTTACCCAGAACTCAGTCAGTTATGAATAAAAGTATAAGATGAGGGAATGTGTATTTGGGTCTCAGTAACCCTGAAGTTGAAAGTTCAGTGGGGCAGAGGGTAAGAGCAGTCTGAGCATGGTTCCTGTACTTGGTTTGATCAACCTACCTGACAGCGGAGCCTCACCTCTAGTTCTATCCATTCTGGTTTGGGACTCCTGAGCTGGTTCATCTGAGGTCCACCACCACCCTCTACATCCTGACCACCAGTCGACCAGCAGCACTGTCTTTACATCCTGTTTCAGGGCCCTGGCTGGGCTGACTTCCTGGTCTTTGTGTCCTAATTTGGAGACATGTTGGTCTGTACCTCCCAGAGCCCACTACAGGCCTGACCACCAGTTACTTTCTGGCCTGTGTCTCACTGAGCAGGGTGGAAGGGGTCTTCACCCTCACTGTCTCTACTTCATCTTCTCCCAGGCCGCCCAAAGGTGATGATGACACATTGGACCTCCCCATGGAACAGGACCATCCTGAGGTGCAGTGCTTTTAATTTATATCCTCCCATCACCACCCTGTCCTGGCTTCGGGATGGGGAGCTGGTGCAGCAGCCCACTGCTGGCCCTGGGGCCCTCCTGCCCAGCGGGGACGGAACCTACCAGACCTGGGTGTCCATAGTGATCTTCAGTGGAGAGGAGCTTCAGTACTCCTGCTACGTGCAACATGGCAGCCAAAACATCACAGTATCTGCATTTTCAGGTGAGGAACTGGGGAACTTCCTATATTATGTGGCTGGGGGCAGGATTGGGAATGCCCAACAGATACAATACCACCCATACCTCAGTCCCCTCAGGTCATCAAAACAGGAACACTGCTGCCGCTCTGGCTGTTCCTGTTGTTCTTTCTGCTGCGTTGGTGCTGCTGACCTGGGCCTAGAGGAGCCGGAACACAGAAGATGATGTCAACGCAAAACTACAACTCACACCTCAAGGAACATAAAAAGAGTTTATTCTGGAACACATTAGTGATCATGGCCCAGGAACAGATTTAGGTCACCCCAAATTCCATCCTACAATATCTTAACAATTCAATTTAATTTAATTTAATTAATGAGGTTTATAGTAACAAAGCAAATAAAATCATGAATCAAAGCACTTTACAAAAACATTGGTGGAAATAACAAACAGGTGGTCACAGCAAAAGAGAGATCTCAGCTCTAAGACTCAGATGATAAGAAGACACGAAGCCTTTGTGTTGTTGGAAACTGGCAGTCTGCTAAGTTAGCACATTCCAAAAGGTTTTTATCTGTTAGTCACCGGATGGATGTTAAGTCACAAACAAAGGTGGGCAAGGAATTGAAATGGGGAGAAAGAGAACCCCCTAGAGGGCACTTAGTCTCATTCATAAAAGAATTTATGAATGGACCCAAAGAGAGGCTTTGACAATTTTATTAGAATTTTAAAGAAAAATCCTTATATGTAAGTCAAAGTGGTAACTGGTCAGTAAAGATAATATCACATTGGCTGTTATCACTATAGATATAGCTTGAAATACATGGCTTTATTTTCCTCGGTTCTAAGATTTAAGATAAAGAACAAATCTTTTTTAAGTACATTAAAATATACATCAACTCGCTATGTAATTTAGGAATGTAAAGTTATATTCTTTTTACCTATATACAAGCTTATGGTTAAACTGTGAATCCCTAAATATGTTTTGCAATTAACCTAGAGTTTGATTTCAGACTTTGTAATTTGCTATATGTAAAGAGTGTTTAAAAAAAAAGCTAAGTAGGCCAGGCATGGTGGTGCATGCCTTTAATCCTTGCACTCGGGAGGCAGAGGCAGGCGGATCTTTGTGAGTTCAAGGCCAGCCTGGTCTACAGAGTGAGCTCCAGGACTGGGATAGATGTTCCCAAAGCACAGAGTTGAAACTTAGAGTACTGGACTGCAAGAAGAATTTGGCATGCTTCAAGTAGAAAACACATTGTTTTATAAGCATTGTTCAAAGCATACAGTACAAGCTCTTAGCTCTGAATTTGATGCTAATGAAGTAACAATATACTGAATAAGGATGTGGTGTTTTTATAACGAAGNCCTGCTAAATAAATTTTACCCAATAAACACTTTGCTCTTTAACGCTATATGACTGGACTAAGACTTCTACTTATTTGGGAAGTAAAATTTTAAGCTTAATTCCTTTAAATTGTCCTACAAGTAAAAGAAAGTGTTACACTGTGATGTTGTGTATTTCAGAAAAATATAGAGACCAACCCAATACAAACTATAAATAAAACAACTAGCATTTTATATTCCCAATTAGTTCAAATGTCAGTATCTAGCTCCTTTTTTTAGCACAAGAATCCTTCATATAAAACCAATTTGCAAGCAGTTGTGCCCCAGCCCACAGAGCCCAAGGCTCCCACCATCCAGCTGGAGGGGCTTGAATGTTCAATCAAGTTGATCAAATAAGTGTACAGACTATATTGTCGTAGCAAAAGCTACCAAATTTTAGTTACACAAAATGAACACCCTGAGAACATAATGTACAACATGATAGCCATAATGAATGATATTGTAGTGTATGCTTGAATCATTCTAAGGGGGCTGATTTTAAATGTTATTGCCTGTGTAGATGGTGTTATACCTACAGTGAGTTAGCTTCTGTCTACAAATGGACTCAGAATACCTAAAAAGCTTATAATTACCCTCCCCTCTTAGAAAGACATTCAGTTGTAGGATAATACAATATTCTGACCAGTATTTCCCAGTAGAGGGCATTTTCTGTTTTCCCATATAGTTTAATGTCAGACCAGGCTTGAGTGCAGAAAACCACCAGACATTAAAGAAATTTTATCATTAGCATTTATTCCCCCCCTAAAATAATGTTTATATTGAAAAACTTTATATTGTTTGGAGAATTTGGAAAGGGAGTGGACTCCCAATGCACATCACAGCAACAATCATAAATCTCACAGTGTTTTTGAATCTTGGTAATACAGTTTCGTCAGTACATAATGGTAAAAAATTATAGTAGCCATATAGAATTGCAAATTTATATCCTGAATTATTACATATTTTTAGTTTGAGAGTTATTGTTAGGTTATGGCATACTCCCCTAAAATAAGAGACCATGAGGTTTTGGCTCTCCAGAACAAAGTTTCCTTTGGGGTAACCAGGGCTAGGCTCAAGGGAAGACAAAGCCAGTGCTGAACGGCATCTGGCCTGGGAATTTAAGGGAGAAGGTGGGAATGGGACTTAGTGAGAGTGTGGTGGGCAGTGCACGTTGCAGAAGTCTCTGGCTTTTCCAAAGGGAGGAAGATTCCTGAGTATGCTGTGATGGACCATTTTTCCATAACCAAAAACTGGCCTGGTAGAGCAGGATCCTTGGCAACACCGGTCTTATGTGCCTGTGCATTTCAATGGACTTCGGGAATTTACATCCTGACAGTTGTATCAGTTTAGTTGTTAAAGTACTTTTTTCCATTTTTAATTGAATTTTGTGTATTTTATACAAAACTTTTCAAACAATCTTAATTGTCTTCATACTTGATTCTCCACTGGCACCCTCCCACAGCAATTCCCTGGAGGTCAGATATTCTGTCATTTGTGGTAGGGACTACTGTGCCAAATTACTGTCCCCAGATGTTCCTCAGTGCCAGTTCTTCCTCTGAGGGCCTTCTTTAAGAGAGGGACTCCACATAGGCTGACTAAAGTACCTTTTTTTTAACGTACATTTTTTTTAATTTATTTAATGTGTATGAATGTACTGTCTGCATGTAGGTCTGTGCACTCCTGTCATGCAATGCCACAGACATCAGAAGAGGGTGTCAGATTCCCCTGGGACTGGAGTCAAAGATGGTTCTCAGTCTCCATGTGGGTGCTGGGGATCAAACCTGGGTCCTCTGTAAGAGCAGTAAGTGCTCTTAACTGCTAGGCCATCTCTCCAGCCCTTTAAACATACATTTTTAAACTTCCCATACTGTTTTGTTGTTGTTATTACTATTATTATTATTATTATTATTATTATTATTATTATTTTGTTTTATTTTTTGTTGGTCTTTTTGAGACAGGGTCTCCCTGTAGCACCAGCTGACCTAGAACTCTCTATGTAGACCAGGTTGGCCTGGAACTCACAGAGATCCACCTGCCTTTGCCTCATGAGTGCTGGGATTAAAGATGAGTGCCTCCATGCTTGGCCCATACTGTGATTTTTATCTCTAGAGTTCAATGGGCTGTTTTGCATCTTCTGTAGGGCACAGGTGAAGAAGGTACACGGGGTTGTAGAAGAGTAATAGAAAAATAATGGAAAATCCTCCTGGTTCCTGGGAATGGGAAAGGTCTACCATCAAGGGCTGGATGCCCAAGACCTCATGTGGAGTCAAGACCACAGCTGGCCAGCAAGTGAACAGGGATGTCCTTTCTGGAGAAGTAGTCCTCCCAGGACTAGAAACTGCAAATGGCAGAAACCTTCCCTGTTGCCAGCATGAGCCCAGCACAGGGGAAAATCCACTTTCTTAGGAATATGGAGGGAGTGGCTTTAGGGAATGCAGCCACTCAGACAAGGCTGAAACTGCTGCCCCACAAGGGAAAATTCTTCATCCTCCAACCTCCTTCCCCATAAGCTGACCACCAGAGGAGTGTGGAGCCATGGCTCTTCTGAGGGCATCACTACTCCGGATTCCTGGAAGAGACCTCAGGTCCAGGTTCATGGAATAGACCTCAGCTCCAGGTTCACAGGAAGGGACCTAAGCTCTGGGGTCATGGAAGGGACCACAGCTCCGGGGTCATGGAAGCAACCTCAGCTCTGGGGTCATNACCTGGGAACCTGATTCCTCACCAAGCCATTTACACACTCACCACTGCACTGGTCAGGAGAAACCAGAGCGAAAAATAAACATAAATCAAAGCCAACCATGTTAATAAAATAGACTCCAAGGGTCAGGGTGGCAGGCGGGACATTAGAATTCAGACAGCTTTAGGCTCTGCCTGGACGAATTACACAGATTGCTGTCAGAGGTTCCCCAAAGTTCACATACAATATTCCTCTGGGTTCATTTCACTTCCATTTCCCCCACAGTAAATTATTAACTGAACAAGCTGGAGCTGGTACAGCTGCTGTTCCAATGCAGGCTTTAAGTCTACATAGAAACTCACTCAATAGTTTGGACTAGAAGTGACCCCATGCAAAGTCCAGGTCCCAGAGCTTGGACACCAAGCTGCAGGGTAATTTCAAGTTAGAAAACAAAGTTCTCACCCAGGGGACAAAGGTTTCCTAGCAGCACTGATCCAAAAGTCAATGACCTTGTAAAACTAAGAACACCAATTTAACGCCCCCATTCAGCTTCAGGAAGCCCTTCCAGTCAGTCCTCAGGCAAGTGGTACAGCTAAGACTGGACAGTGTGACTCCCAAGTCCTTGCTTGCAAGCCAGTCATGGGAGTCCACGCCTGTAATCCAACCCCTTGGGAGCGGAGGCAAAAGAGACAGGAGTTCAAAGCCACCCTTGGCTACATAGCAAATTTGAGGCCAATCTAGGAGACACAAAACCCTGTCTCAAAAAAAAAACAAAAACAAGATAGCGTGAGGCTGCAAGGAGCTGGCGCGGTACCAGTCTCCTCGGTGAAGGCTCATGGTAGTGCAGCCCCTCTGAGGATAATACGTGGTCTGTATATGCCACATTCTGCTTCCCATTCACCCATTGAAGGACACCTGGTAGCCTCCACCTTTTGGCTATTGTGAATAACACTGCTATGAGCATGGTGTGCACATAATCTCTCCAAGACCCTGCTTTCATTTATTCTGGCAACAGATCTTCATGGAGGAACATGGAATGACTCAAACTGAGCACATGGCTACCACAGTAGCCCATACAGTGGCCCAGCAAGTACAGCAAGTCCACGTGGCCACTTACACTGAGCAGAGCATACTAAATGCTCATGAAGACCCCCTTCTTCCTCCAAGGACATTCTTATGATGACCTGGATATACTCAACAGGTGATGAGGTAACTGCCCATCTGGATGCTGCAGTGCTGGGGATCAAACCCAGGGCCTGGAATATACTAGGGTTCCTGTTCATGTAGAATGGCTGCTGCAGCTGCTGAAGCCACAGGGAAGAAATGGAAGCGGCCTCATGTGTTTGAGTCTAGAGGCAGCAAACACGTTGACTTCGGAAGCTCAGAACTCCATCAGGTGAATATACCACCTGAGTGGCAGCAAGCCATTGTTCTCTGCATCTCGCCCTCTAAACCCAACCCTGTCTTTAAGGTGTTTGGTGCAGCACCACTTGAGAATGTGGTGTGAAAGTACAAGAGCATGATCCTGGAAGACCTGGAGACTGCTCTGGCAGAGCACAGCCCTGAGCCACAGGAGGTTAATTCAGAACTGCCTCCTCTCACCATCGACGATTCCCATCACTGTGGACAAAATGGCCCAGGCCCAGCTCCAGCCTTTATCTCAGAGATGCTCAAGTACTCTACAGGTTGGGGGAACCAGGCTGGGGAAGGAAGGCTGCAAGCCCATTTAGTGGCCAGAAGACATCCTGTGGGCAAATGTTCGGAGTGATGTTCGCACAGAAGAGCAGAAGCAGAGGTTTTCATGGACCCAGGTATTATGGATCATAGCTAAAAACTGTTATAAGCAACACGGGCGAGAGGATGTTTTGTATGCTTTTGAACATCAACAAACACAAACCCAGGCCACCACCACACACAGTATAGCCCATCTTGTACCATCACGGACAATAATGCAAACCTTCAGCAACCCTGCGGCACTGTCTCGCTCATCCAAGTTGGTATAGTAGCAACAGTGGCCACATTGGCTGATGCTTCAGAACTACCAACCACAGTCACTGTTGCCCAAGTGAATTACTCTGCTGTGGCTGGTGGAGAGGTTGAACAAAATTGGGCCACATTGCAGAGAGGTGAAATGACCATCCAGACAATGCAAGCATCAGAGGCCACCCAGGCAGTGGCATCATTGCCGAGGCTGCAGTGGCAGCTTCTCAGGAGATGCAACAGGGAGTTACTGTCACCATGGCACTCAACAGTGAAGCTGCTCCCATGCTGTCACCACACTGGCCGAGGCCACTTTACAAGGTGGGGGACAGGTAGTCCTGTCTTGGGAAACTGCAGTAGCTGTCAGAGCATTTACTGCAGTCCAGGATAATAACAGCCTCTTTATGGCAGACTATGGAGGCTGCAAGTGGATCCTGGCAAGAAGGCTGCAGGTGGGTTCATCTTTGGGGCGAGAAGGAAGCAGCTGAGGGTACAGTCACTGCTAGGCCGCTGTTTCCGGCTCTGCTTCTCTGTGGGTGGTCTGATTCCCCTATGGTGCAGTCATCATCATCAAATAGGGATCACTGGCTAGCTCTAGTGTTTTTCTTTTTCACTGATTGGCTGGAATTCTTTTTATAAAGAACTTATCAAGTTGGCTATGCAAGCACAGTTCAGATAGGAAAGGGAAAATGAATGATCAAGATGAAGTTTACCGGGCTTGGTGGATATGAGGACTCATATCATGGCCACGGCGTCGGTCCCACAAGTGAAGAAGAAACCTGTGGATGTCAAAGTAGGGGAGCTGCTAAGCTCCACATGGGTGTGGGATTTCACACCCTTTCTCTGCCCCTATAAGCACGTTGGAGCATTTTAAAGAGAAGGCTACCATGACAAGTACATCTGTACATCATTGTGAAATGAAGCGCGGTTGGGCTGGTGTGGCACTGCAGCTTATGTGCTTTTCAGCTCCTGCCTTTTTTTTTTTTCCAAAGTATTTGTTAGATTTTTTTTTTTTTTTTGATGTGTATGACTGTACTGTCTGCATGTAGGTTGGTGCACCCGTGTCTTGCAATGATGAGGAGGTCAGAAGAGGGTGTTGGATTCCTCTGGAACTGGAGTTAAAGACGGTTCCTAGCTGCCATGTGGGTGCTGGGAATCGAACCCGGGTCCACTGCAAAAGCGGTCGGTGCTCTTAACGGCTGAGCCATCTCTCCAGCCCCAGCTCCTGCCTTTCTTACAAAGAAGTCAAACCTGGCTGGCAATAAGGTCCCGCTGAGGTGAGGCTGGTGCACAAGATGCACTCTGAACTAGCACCGCCTTGTCCTGACTCCTCTGGGAAACATGGTCATTGCCAAATCTGTTCATATCCGGAGAGTTAACACCCAATAAAAAGTGTCTGTTCAAAAAAAAAAAAAATCCTGGGGCTGGAGAGATGGCCTAGTGGTTAAGAGTGCCAACTGCTCTTACAGAGGACCTGGGTTCGATCTCCAGCACCCACATGGCAGCTGAGAACCGTCTTTAACTCCAGTTCCAGGAGAATCTGACTCCCTCTTCTGACCTCCATGGCATTGCACAACACGGGTACACAGACCTGCATGCAGACAGTACATTCATACACATAAAGAATAAACAAAAAAAAAAATCTTAAAAAAAAAAATCCCAGCACTCCAGAGGCAGAGGCAGGCAGATCTCTGTGAATTCAAGGCCAGCCTGATCCACAGAGAGAGTTCCAGGCCAGCTGGGGCTGAGGATGTGCCTCAGTGGACAAAACACTTACAGCACAAGTGTGAGGACCGAGTTCAGATCCCTGGCATCCATGTAAAAAACAGGCAGGCCTGGAGCCCACCCATATGTAACCCCAAACTTTAAAAGCAGAAATGATAGACCCAGGGCTGGAGAGATGGCTCCACCCAGGTTCAATTCCCAGCACACACATGGCAGCTAACAACCATCTGTAATTCCAATTCCAGGGGAATCTGACGCCCTCTTCTGACCTCTGCAGGCACTGCATGACACAGGTTCACATACACACATGCAGCCAATACACATAAAATAAAAAAATAAAATAAATGGTAGATCCATTGGGTTAGAGGGACTCAAAATAGGCAAGGCTGGGTTCAGTGAGAGACCCAGGTGTGATGGAGAACAGACCTGACATAAACTTTGGGTCTTCACAGGCATACACATGACACAAACCACACATACTTACATGCACATATACACAAAAAATAAGTCTCTCTTTTAGGGCATGGTGTACGATATACATGCATATGTGTGTGCACAGGTGGGCACATGTTTGTATGTTGTGGAAGCCCAACACTGAGTTTGGGTGTCTTCCTCAGTCCCTCTCCACCAAACCAAGGCAGGGTGTCGCACTGAATCCAGAGCTCAGTGATTTGGTTAATCTGGCAAGCCAGCTTGCTCTGGGGAGTCCTTGTCTCTGCCTCTCATTCTGGGTTTCAGACAGGCTCCCAGCCCAACTTTTACCTGGGTTCTGAGGGTCTAAACTGGGGTCCTTGTACTTGATCACCAAGCACTCTGCTTAGCCATCTCCCCAGTTTTTACTTTAAACCACTGCATCTCTACATTCCTAGAATAAAAAGGTATGTTCAATCAAAAACTTATACCCAAATGTTTATAGCACCATTCTTTTTTTTTTTTTTTTTTTTTTTTTTTTTTTTTTTTTTTTTTTTGTCTTTTTGAGACAGGTTCTCCCTGTAGCCCCAGCTGTCCTAGAACTCACTCTGTAGACCAGGCTGGCCTTGAACTCACAAATTTCTGCCTGCCTCTGCCTCCCGAGTGCTAGGATTAAAAGCGTGACTGCCACCATGCTCGGCAGCACCATTCATTATTAACAATAGCCAAAAGTTAGAAAGAGTCCAAATGTTCATCAGCTAATGAGTGGGTAAACATGTGGTATACCATGGACTATTATTAACCAATAAAAAAGAATGAAAGTCAAGCATGGTGGCACATGCCTTTAATCCCAGTACTTGGGAGGCAGAGACTGGTGGATCTCTGTGAGTTCAAGGCCAGCCTGGCCTACAGAGCGAGTTCCAGGACACCTGGAGCTACAGGGAAACCCTGTCTCAAAAAGGCCAAAAAATTTTTAAAAAGCATAAAAAACTGTACATAAACAGAAAAAAATACTGACTGATAATATACCAAGTAAAATAGTAAAATTAGGCTGGAGATGTAGCTCAGTTGTTGTTCTTGCCTAGTATGTATAAGGCTCTGGATTCTGTCCCCATCATAGCATAAACTGGGCGTGAAGGCACATGCGTGGAACCCCAGTAGGATCGGGAGTTGGAGGCCAGCCTGGGCTATATGTGAGACTGTCTCAAAGATAAAACAAAGCAAAAATCAAGTACTGTGTCTGCAGGGCAGAAACAGCCACACACCCCCCCCCCCTTAGGTGTCCTGGAAGATGCCTGCCTCAGATACCAAATGCTTAGTGGAACCACCTGGGAGGTTTTCAAAGCTTTGATGGTGGCAACCATCACCAGACGTACTAATTTGATTGGTCTGTGAGGTGCGCTGTGAGGACCGAGCGTCTCAACATCATTTTCTTGGGCCACAAAGTTTGAGAATCAGTAGGGCCGAGCAAATGACTTATGAACCACTGCTGCCGAAGTCAACAGCCGGACTCGGCCTGCTCTGCTCTGACCGAAGAGCAAGCAGAGCAGATTAGTTCTTGACAAAGTGAAAAGCTCAGTCATTCCTACTGTTCACTAAGCCAGACAAACAAATCAGAATGTTCTCTCCCATTCCTTAAGGGCACTGCTCTCTGGTAAACATGTGGCTGATCAGCCATTACCAGTTCTGAAAGAGGACCCCTTCCACGAGGCTTGGCCCTCTTCTGTTCTCCACAGATCCCCTGAGTGCCCCCATTTGTTTCTGGGACCTGGGAGTGGCAAGGAGGAAGGATGCCACTTCATGAACACGCGCCCACTAGGCCGTTGGACACCCATTGTCTGGTCTCATGATTTCAAAGGTGGACTGCTTCACAAAAGCACGAGGTCACCAATGATAGAATTCTGGGGCTAAAGCTGAGTGTGATGGCTCATTCCTGTAATTCCAGCACTCAGAAGGCTAGCAGCACTCAGAAGCTAGGGAGAAAAGACTGTTTTGAGTTCTGGACTAACCTGAGCCACATAGTGAATTCTAGACCATCAGGGGCTGCATAGCATGACCCTGTCTCAAAAAACCGGACCAGCGACATGACTCAGTAGGTAAGGGTGTTTGCTGCCAAGTATGAGGACCTAAATTCAATCCCCAGGACACACACACACACACACAAACACACACGATGAGACATAGATGATATAGATAGATAGATAGATAGATAGATAGATAGATAGATAGATGATAGACAGATAGATGATAGATAGATGTAGCTTTTGTTTTGTTTTGTTTTTGGTCTTTTAGAGACAGGGTCTCCCTATAGCCCCAGCTGTCTGGAACTCACTCTGTAAACCAGGCTGGCCTTGAACTCACAAAGATCTGCCTGCCTCAGCCTCCCAAGTGCTAGGATTAAAGGCGTGCACCATCACACCCGGCAATTATTTTTTAAATTATTTTTTAGCCACAGGCTGACCATGCCTGGCAATATTTTTAAATTTAAAAAAATTAAAAAAAAAAAAATTAGGAGCCAGATGTCAGCCAGCCATGATGGCACATGCCTTTAATCCCAGCACTCAGGAAGCAGAGGCAAGCGGATCTCTGTGAGTTCAAGGCCAGCCTGGCCTACAGAGTGGGTTCCAGGAGAGCTGACAGTATAGGGAGACCGGGTCTCGAAAAGACCAAAAAAAAAAATTTTTTTTTTGTTTGTCTCTGCCAGTGAGATGGTTCAGACCAAAGGCATTTACCACAAACTTCACAAACTTGACAATCTAAGTTCAGTCTCTGGGACCCACATGGTGGAAGAGAACTGAGTCCTACAAATTGTCTCTGACTTCCACACAGGTGCGATGGCATCAGTGCACACACACACACACACACACACACACACACACACACAGGAACACAAAATAAATTAAAATTCAATTTTTAAAGGGGCTGGAGAGATGGCTCAGTAGTTAAGAGTACCAATTGCTCTTGCAGAGTACCCGGGTTGAATTCCCAGCACCCACATGGCAGCTAAGAACTGTCTTTAAGTCAGGCGTGGTGGTGCAGGTCTTTAATCCTAGCACTGGGAAGGCAGAGGCAGGCAGATCTCTGTCAGTTCAAGGCCAGCCTGGTCTACAGAGTGAGTTCCAAGCCAGCTAGGGCTACAGGGAGACCCTGTCTCAAAACAAAAACAAAAACAAAAACAAAAAAAAGTAACTTTTAAAAAGGAAGTGATTCTGAGCCTTGTGGTTTTCTCCCACTTGGCTAAGGCAGGCTCCGCACAAAAAAAAAAAACACCAGGCAAGTGACCGGAAGGGCCAGGTCACCTGCGTTCCTGTCTCTCCCTCCTCTGCTCCAGCTCCTGTAAAATGAATGGGGGTTGGGGTATCTAAGGCTTCCCCTCTGGTAATTTCCTAAGGGAATGCTTTTAGACCTGGCTGCTTCCCAAAATCCCTTAGGAAAAGAACCCTTCCCACACACAGGATCCAGTTCTGTTCTGTGAAATCACACTCTCCAGCAACTGGGGCCTGAGCTCTATTTTTATTTTCTTTGACTTTTCAAGACAGGGTCTCCTGTCTTGAAACTCCTGGAGTTCACTCTGTAGACCAGGCTGGCCTTGAACTCACAGAGATCCGACTGCCTCTGCCTCCCAAATGCTAGGATTAAAGATGTGTGCCACCATGCCCATCCTGAGCTCTATTTTTTTAACCCCCTCCAGGGAATTATGAGGCTCTAGTGGGTTTATGACCCATGCCTAAGGCTTCATAGACTCACAGTAGGGAGCTGCTAAAATGTAGATTTCTAGCAAGAAGTGGTAGTGTAGGCTTGTAATCCTAGTCTTCCAGAATTGGGGAGGGGTCCTCAAATTCTCTTTAATCCCACTACTTGGGAGGCAGAGGCAGGAGGATCTCTGTGAGTTCCAGGCCAGCATAATCTTCACAAGGAGTTCCAGGCTACACAGTGAGACCCAGTCTCTAAAACAACAAATGCAGGTTCTCAGCCCGGTGAGATGGGGGCCATGGAATATGCATTCTGATGGGCTTTCAGTCCTCAGGGTATTGGGGGTCCAAAGTCACCATCTCCATTTTAAATAAAAAGAAAAGGAAACTCACTTGGAAAGGGTTCTTTGTGCTCCCTAGAGTAACGGGTTGTGCTGCCTGGAAATCCAGTTTTCTGTATTACTCTGAATCATTAGCATAAAAGCACTGGTGAGTAAAAGGGAAAGGACCAGCTTTTCTACCCAGGAGAAATTCTCCAGTCTCATGAGGGGGGTGGGAGTGGACGGGGTGGCAGGTGGTGTTTATCTACAATCATGGGCTATTCACCAAACTCCCCATGGCCTCTTAGATGCCGATCATCCTTCAGCGTCCTCATGTAGCCATTCATCCTGGGAATTGAAGGCAGCAGCAGGGTGGGGAAGCCGCATGGAGACATCCTCCCCAGTGCAGGACAGCTCTCTTATCTGGGTGCAGCACCCCTGGGTCCTAAAGCAGCAGGTTGGCTTCCTAGAGCAAAATCACAGACACTTGTACATAAGTTCCAAAATATTTCTGACTTTATTAGAGATGGGAGACAGAAGACATTCAACGTCAGATTTGAGGTGGTCTTTCAACCTTTCTGTGAACAGGAACCCAGGATCTCAGCCCAGATTCAGTCATTTGGCAGGGTGTGTGCTGAACACAAGCATTTCCTTATCAAACTGTCCTTAGTGTGGTTTCACAGCAAAACAGCCAAAGACCTGGAGAAAAGGACTACTAAAACCATCATGAGTTCAAGGCCAGCCTGGTCTACAGAGTGAGTTCCAGGACAGCTGGGGCTATAGGGAGACCCTGTCTCGAAAAGACCAAAAAAATAAATTAATTAATTAAAAAAAAATAAATAAATTCAAGCCAGGTGTGGTGGCGCACGCCTTTAATCTTAGCACTTGGGAGGCAGAGGCAGGAGGATCTTTGTGTGTTCAAAGCCAGCCTGGTCTACAGAGTGAGTTCCAGGACAGCTGGGGCTATAGGGAGACCCTGTCTCGAAAAGACCAAAAAAATAAATTAATTAATTAAAAAAAAATAAATAAATTCAAGCCAGGTGTGGTGGCGCACGCCTTTAATCTTAGCACTTGGGAGGCAGAGGCAGGAGGATCTTTGTGTGTTCAAAGCCAGCCTGGTCTACAGAGTGAGTTCCAGGCCAGCTGGAGCTACAGGGAGACCCTGTCTCAAAAAGACCAAAAAAAAAAAAAAAGATAAAAAAAAAATTCAATCTTCTGAAAAAATTTAACTAATACTGGGTACAGTGGTACATGCATTTAATCAGAGCACTCAGGAAGCAGAGGCACGCAGATCTCTATGATTTCAAGGCTACAAAATTAACTTCTAGGAGTGGTGGCACAAGCCTTTAATCCCAGAACTTGGGAAGCAGAGACAGGTGAGTCTCTGTGAGTTCAAGGCCACCCTGGTCTACATAATAAGTCAGGCCAACTGGT
The DNA here is from genome assembly GCA_009823505.1 of Rhizomys pruinosus. NCBI lineage: Eukaryota > Metazoa > Chordata > Mammalia > Rodentia > Spalacidae > Rhizomys > Rhizomys pruinosus. Next base: position 66,684 of record VZQC01009898.1, read on the forward strand.
GTTACAGGGATAACTTGTCTCAAAAAGACACAAAAAAATTTAAATTAAATTAACTAAGAATAAAAGGAAATGTAATACTCAGTATTGGCCAGAATACTAGTTGTGACACTTGTCTTTCCTGTATTTTCTTGAGAACAGTTGGGCAATTTATGTCACAAGCCTTAATAATTAAGCAAATCCCATGACCCAGAGTGATTGCAGAGGTTCAATTCCCAGAACTCACGGCAGCTAAGAAAAGTCCTTAACTCCAATTCCAAGGAAATCCAATGCTCTCTTTTGACAGAGGCATTGCAGGACAAGGGTTCACTCACATGCATGCAAGCAATACACTCATACACACAAAAAAATTAATAATGTTGGGGCTGGAAAGATGGCTCAGTGGTTAAGAGCACTTGCTGTCTTGCAGAGGAGCTGAGTTTGGTTCCTAGCACCCATGGTAGACAGCCCACAACCCCTGTAACTCCAGCTCCTGGGATCTGACACCTTCCGTACTCCTTAGGTACCTGTACTCACTAGTGTATATACAGACAAACACATAACTAAAAATTCTTTAAAAAATAATTCTAGGCAGAGCAGGTGGATCTCTGTGAGTTCAAGGCCAGCCTGGTCTACATAGTGAGTTTCAGGACAGCTGGAGCTACAGTGAGATCCTGTCTCAAAAAGACCAAAAAATAAAATAAAATAAAATAAAATAAAATAAAATAAAATAAAATAAAATAATTCTAGCCCTGGTGTGGTGGCGCATGCTTTTAATCCTAGCACTTGGGAGGTGGAGGCAGGCAGATCTTGCTGAGTTGAAGGCCAGCCTGGACTACATAGCAAGTTCCAGTCCAGCTGGGACTAAAGGAAGACCCTGTCTCAAAAAGACCAAAAAAAAAAAAATTATATTGTGTGGAGGTGTGACTCATTTGCCTAGCATGCATAAAGCCCTAAGTTCAGTTCTCAACATAGAAAGAAAAGTGCTGGGTGGAGAGATGACCTAGCGGTTAAGAGCACCGACTGTTCTTGCAGAGGACCTGGGTTCGATCCCAGCACCCACATGGTGGCTGAGAACCATCTTTGACTCCAGTCCCAGGGGAATCCAATGCCTCTGCGCCATTGCACGACAGGGGTGTACAGACCTACATGCAGACAGTACATTCATACACATAAAAAATAAATGCAGACAGTACATTTATACACATAAAAAATAAATTAACTGAGAAAGAAAAGATACAGCTTTACATTGAGTTGGATGTACCAGGAAGTGCCAGCAGAAAGGTTGGCCCATCTGAACATTGAAAGGAAGAAAGGCTTTGGATTGCTGTAAACATCAAACCCCTCTGTGAATCCTACTTGTAACAACTATTTATAATGAGTCCTAACGAAACTTACCTTCTAGGTGCTGCAAAGGTTTTAATAGGAGAGACTTTCTTATCCCCCCCCATAGAACAAGGAGAAATATGATGATGATGAGGTCATTCTCCAACTGTAAACTGGAGCCAACTGTTATAGAGGTAATCTCTTATAAAACCAGTAAAACTGCCTTCTTTAATTGACTAATAGACATAGGAACTGTGAAAAGGATTATTCTCTATTCAGAACCAAATATAATACTAAAGTCTCCTTAAGCTATGCACTTAAACAAAATATATTAATACAGGAGCTTTGACATCAGCAATGGATTATTCTACCAAGGAGATGTTGGCCAGGGGATCCAAGCCCCCACAAAAGGTAAAGGCTCCTTGCCTCCAAACTGGGATATCTGCAGGAAGAGAGGCGATAAGGCCCTGCTGTTGAAGACCTGATATAAACATGGGAAAGATGTATGGAGACCGCACTTGCAAGTATACAGATGGTCTCTGGAATGCCAGAGAGTGTTACCAAAGGCCACTAAACCAATAAAGCAAATATAGGTCTCCTTGAGTCAAGCAAGACTCCTCCGTCAGCACCAGCTACACCTCATCTGCCTGGAAATACTGTGCAGCAGTGGCAGCCATATGTCTGTATATCCCAAATCTAATTGGCTATTAGCTCTCTCCTTGGAGGAATAACCCACGGCTGATGCCACAAGCTTACATCCTCTAATGGTTAGGAGATGTTATAAACCACAGGAAGACCCTGCCATACTTAACAGAAGAAAATGTAATTCATGAATTAACATACCATCCAAACATCTGTGTCTATACCAAAGTAACCTACCATAACAATTAGTACTGTTTAAATACCTATATATCTAATTGCGTGTGCTTCATTAGTAGGATCGAAAGGCTATATATTATACTGTTTAAATACCTAAATATCTAATTGCATGTGCTTCATTAGTAGGATCGAAAGGTTATGCCTGGACAAGCTGGCAGCCCATGAAAGAAAACAGCCAGAACTGACTAGAGACCAAGACATCAGCTCCAGAGAAAGTAGAGTGTTTTGCTTCTCATCCACCTGTGCCCCTTTTCTAAGCCTAGGGAACAATCTGCGGAAGAGGGGGCGTGGTAGAATGTAAGGGCTTCGATTGGGGTTAATGGTGAAACTACAACAATATAGTCTGGACATTCATTTGATCAACTTGATTGAACATACAAGCCCCCCCTGCTGGATGGTGGGACCCATGGGCTGTATGGGTTTGAGCACAACTGCTTGCAAATTGGTTTTACATGAAGGATGCTTGTACTCATAAATTATTACTTAATGTTAAAAAATGAAAAAAAAAAACCCAAGAGAAAGATGCAGGACAGTTATGGCAGAATGCATGATCAGGGATGGGGTGGGGTAGGGTGGGGGGAAGGGAAAAGGAAATATGCCTGAACTGGAAAATGATGTATGAAATACACAAAGCATCAATAATAAATGAAAATTTTTAAAAAAGAAACAGGAAAAAATAAATTAATTAATTAATTAAAGCCGGGCATGGTGGCGCATGCCTTTAATCCTAGCACTTGGGAGGCAGAGGCAGGCAGATCTTTGTGAGTTCAAGGCCAGCCTGGTCTACAGAATGAGTTCCAGGATAGCTGGGGCTACAGGGAGACCCTGACTCAAAAAGACCAAATAAATAAATAAATATAAATTAATTAATTTTTTAAAAGTGCTGTAAATCAAGAGTCAGAGCACCACCTCTTGGTTTTTTTAATAAAGTTTTATTGAAACACAGCCACATTTGTATGTTTATGTGTCATCTGTCGATGTTCTCATACTGTAACAACAGGATTACAATAGATTGTTCAGTCCCATGAAACCTAAAATATTTATTATCTGGATCTTTATAGGGAAAGTTTGCTAATCACTGCTATAGAAGAATCTTTGCTGACATGAGGAAATTTTATGATTCATTACTAAGCAAAAATAAAAAAAATCAAGACACCCCATGAGCTACATGACTCCCACTCAAAAGGCAGCTAAGGATAACTTTGAACTCCTTCCTCCAGCCCCCTAATTCTGGGATTACAGGCATGAGTCACCACATACCTGGCTTATGTGATAATAAGCAAACACTCCACTGACTAAGATATACATCCATTCCACATATCCTACTCTTTGTTATGCTTAAAAATAAGACTGAGGGCTGGAGAGATGGCCTAGTGGTTAAGAGCACTGACTGCTCTTGCAGAGGACCAGGGTTCAATCCCCAGCACCCACATGGTGGCTTGTCACACCAACTCCAGTGTCGTCTGTGTGAGCATAATAATGGACGAGGAGAGATGAGCCTCTAGAGGCTAAGCTCCCTGGTGGTCAGTGACAGAGTACCCGGCCTCAGCTTCTAAGATCACGATGCATTACAAAGATGTTATGCTTCATGAGTGTTGGACTTTGTACATTGTCTTTTGACTCTCTTCCTGAGCTCAGCACAACCTCAGTCCCAGACAAGGGACAGGTAAACATGTTTAAAAATAATTCAGGCAAACAGAAGTCTCATGAACCTAAGTAAAATCATACAGAGATACAACATTTAAAGGCTCCTTTGTCCTAAAAGTCCCCACAAAGATATTGTAGACATTACACTAAGTGAGATCATAGGTTAGTTACTAATAATAAAAGTGTCCTTCCAAACTTAATAATAATAAGGCTCAGTCCTTTAAGCAGAAAGCTACATCTAATAAAGTTAGTAAGATAAAGTTTAGCTACAGTTGTACATATTAAAGTGTAACACTTAGTTAGAGGCACATGGCGGGGATTTCTCCTTTAAGAAAAACACTGTGTAATTTATGAAGAGCTAAAAGGCCCCCTTTTCAGGCTTGTGGCTAAAATCACAACCTGGAGATAACAAACAGCCTTGAGAAAGTCCTAGCCCCAGGAAGGATGAGAAACACCAAATTGGAACTTCAAAAGAAACAAAGACTGTTAATGGCTTGTGATTCTAAGAATTCTTATTAATAAGAATTCTAATAATTCTTATTGCTTATCAAGACAGTGTGAGCAGTAAAAACTTTCATTGATGTACAAATTTATCTGAAAGTTGGCCTTGCAGCCCAGGTGCGAGCTGCTAAGGCAATAAGCCCTTTATTCCCGAGAAAATGCAAATCCCCTGCCTGTCACCTCGACCCTTCCCCCTCCTGCCTGTTTTGCCAAGCCGCTTTGTCTGCCGCTTTGCCTGCCTGTATAAAAACTTGACTTGATCTCAGTAAAAGTGCACTAGATCCAAAAACTCTCTCTGGTGTCATATTCATTTATTTCACCTAATCTGTGCAGAGTTAATTCTTATTAACTCTGATTTCCTGCAGGTGAAAGAAATCCAACTGGGTTGGTGAAAGAAATCCGACTGGACTGGGTTAGCCTGCGGCAGTGGCTGAGAACCGTCCTTAACTCCAGTTCCAGGGGAATCTGACATCCTCTTCTGACCTCCGCAGCACTCCGCACAGGTGCACAAACTGACATGCAGACAGTACATTCATACACATAAAAAATAAATATCCTAGCACTTGGGAGGCAGAGGCAGGCGGATCTCTGTGAGTTCAAGGCCAGCCTGGTCTACAGAGTGAGTTCCAGGACAGCTGGGGCTACAGGGAGAACCTGTCTCAAAAACACCAAAAAAAAAAGAAACAGCTTTGCCCGACGGCAGGAGAGTGTGGTGAAAGAAAGAACTCCATAGAAATAGGAGGGGGCTGGAGGGGTGGCCTAGCGGCTAAGAGTGCCGACCGCTCTTGCAGAGTACTCGGGTTCCATCCCCAGCACCCACGTGGCAGCTGAGAACCTTCTGTAACTCCAATTCCAGGAGAACTCCAGTTCCAGGGGAATCCGACACCCTCTTCTGACCTCTGCGGCATTGCACGACACGGGTGCACAGACCTACATGCAGACAGTACATTCATACACATAAAAAATAAATTAAAGCCGGGCATGGTGGTGCGCGCCTTTAATCCTAGCACTTGGGAGGCAGAGGCAGGTAGATCTTTGTGAGTTCAAGGCCAGCCTGGTCTACAGAGTAAGTTCCAGGATGGCTGGGGCTACAGGGAGACCCTGTCTCGAAAAGACAAAAAAACAAAATTTTTTTTTCCAAAAATAAAATAAAATAAAAATAATCTTAAAATTAAAAAAAAAAAAAGCCAGGCGTGGTGGCACATGCCTTTAATCGCAGCACTTGGGGGGGAGGCAGAGGCAGGTGAATCTGTGTGAGTTCAAAGCCAGCCTGGTCTATTAGTGAGTTCCAGGACAGCTGGGGCTACAGGGAGAACCTGTCTCAAAAACACCAAAAAAAAAAAAAAAACATAAAATAAAAGTAATCTTAAAAAAATTTTTTTTGGTCTTTTTGAGACAGGGTCTTCTGTAGCCCCAGCTGTCCTGGAACTCCCTATGCAGACCAGGCTGGCCTTGAACTTACAGAGATCCACCTGCCTCTGCCTCCAGAGCTGTGACTAAAACCTATCTGTAACTCCAGTTCCAGGGGCTCTGACGCCCACTTCTGACTTCCTCTGGTATTGCAGGACATGGGAGCACTTACACACATGCAGGCAATACATTCATACACATAAAATTAAAAAAATAAATAAAACTTTTTTTTTTGAGACAAGGTTTCCCTGTAGCCCTAGCTGGCATGGAACTAGCCTTGTAGACCAGGCTGGCCTTGAACTCACAGAGATCCACCTGCTTCTGCCTCCCGAGTGCTAGGATTAAAGGTGTGCACCACCACACCTGGCTTAAAGTCAGTTCTTAACCGTCATGTAGGTGCTGGGAATCGAACCCGGGTCCTCTGCAAGTCTGCAAGAACAGTTGGCGCTCTTAACCGCTGAGTCATCACTCCAGCCCCCATAAAACATTTTTTTAAATTTTATTTATTTTTATATGTGTATGAATGTACTGTCTGCATGTAGGTCTGTGCGCCTGTGTTAGATAAACAAGGGCGGTCAGCTGCGGACAGGCACACACAAACAGACAACACTTCAAAAGGGCTTGTAATGTGGAAAGACATACTTACAGGAAAATGGTATGGCCCGGACCCGGTCCTAACATGGGTGAGAGGAGCTGTCTGTGTTTTTCCTCAGGATCATCAACAACCTCTTTGGATCCCGGAAAGGCTCACCCGAGTGGTTCAAGATGTGGAAGTGTGGGATACTCGTGATGATGGTGCCATGGCCCATGGCGATGACGGAAGAGCTTCGTTGGGGGCTGATGACAGTGTTCCCTAAACCTATCCGTCACCCATTCAGCGCAAGTATTCCCCCACTTTTTTGCAACATATGATAACATGGAGGTCCCTTTTTTACCATTAGATGACACATTAGCAGCAGTACAAGAGACCATACACCTGCCCCTAAATGGATTACTGTACTTCCAACTGATTACTAACATATCCCAGGACAGTGATTGTGTACGTATGCATAATCAGACAGGAGGCTGGTTTGATGCACCCCCTCTGGGGACCAGCTGGTCCAATGCCACATGGATCAAGGGAGATTGGCACTTTCAAACCTGTGCCTGTATGCATATGGCCCCCCTTTGTGTTCCTTGTATATAATGGAAGCTATGAAAGAAATAATGTCACCTGTGGTAACAGGACTTGTTTGTATGCTTTATGCTGGAATGCTACCACCTTTCCTCTAGCGGTGGTATTTCGTGGCAATCGCAGCATCAGCTGCCACGGCTACAGCTGCGGCAGTTTTTCNCTTAAACAAATGGTAATTATGGGGCCCGTGCAGCGGGGGCTTCCTCTGCCCTCAGCAATTCCAAGACGCTGGCCCATTATAATTATAGATAAAAGATTGCTTCTTTTCCATTCCCCTTCACTCTCAAGACACGGTAAGATTTGCTGTCACTGTCCCCTCTATAGTCATAACAGTGTTTCAGACCTTTAATGCTCCTTTCACCCGAGTGGTTCAAGATGTGGAAGTGTGGGATACTCGTGATGATGGTGCCATGGCCCATGGCGATGACGGAAGAGCTTCGTTGGGGGCTGATGACAGTGTTCGCTAAACCTATCCCGGTCACCCAATCAGCGCAAGTATTCCCCCGCCTTTTTGTCACTCAATTAAAGGGTTGATTTTGTGCAGGATCAGCTCGACGTGCTTATACAGATAGCACAGTTGGGGAGTGAATGGAGACATTCTGGGCTCTACATTACCTCTGTACCTTTTCAGAATCTGAGCCATGCAGCTAATCTATCACGCAGTCTCTCATATCATTTAACAAGAAACTGGTCCGGTGAACTCGACTCTCTATTGGAAGAACTCCGCTCATCCATCGTGCACATCGATTCTACACGAGTAGACTTGTTCATGTCGGAGGGTTTTATCTCTTGGATGTCGAAGGCGGTGTCTCACCTACAGCAGTGGGCTGGAATAGCGGGTTTGGGTTGCAGTATAATCCTGCGCGGGTCATTGTGTCTGTGGTGTCTGATGCGAATGCGGAACAATCAGCGCAGAGAAAGAGCGTTCTTCGTGCAGGCTCTTGCCGCTATTGAACTGGGCAGTTCACCTCAAGTTTGGCTTGGCATGCTAGAGAAGTAGTCAAAGACGGGTAAGACCCGCTGCATGTATTACCAACCTAAGACAGGGAACAAACCCATGCTGTTTGTTTGACCCCATGACGGGTAAGGAATACCTCTGCAGGGGCAACCTAAGACAGGCATTCTCTCTGCCATATTATAAAAGAAAGGGGGAGATGTAGAGAGCGGGCGTTGGCCAAAATGGCGCTTTGGACCCTGGCCAGGTCTTATCGCCTGATTGTCGCCTGACTGCCCAGCTCATTCCCCAGCCAACAAGAGAACGCCAAACCTGAACCCTCATTAGCGTGTCCACTGACTTCCGTATATTGTGCATACCGCTTACAGACCAATGAGAGACCGCCATGGTGCTCGCACCCTAGCAGGAGGCGGGGTTGAGAGAGGGGATATGAGTAGGGGGACACTGGAAGGAAAAAAGAGAGTTGATGTAAGAGTTGCCTGAATAAACTGCGTCTGGAAGAACAAGAGTGTGTCCTCTCCTTTTTCCTGCCGGCCGGGAACAGAGCGACAAGGAGAGCAACACATCTCAAAAAATATACATACAAACAAAAATAAGTAATAATATCAATAAACTTGTTGTCTTTGCTGTCTTGTCACTGAGGCAGGCTCGTGCAGTGTTCCAGGCTGGCCTCTAACTCGTGACTCCCTTGCCTTCCATGTCCTAAAGGCTGGGATTACAGATGTGTCCCACCATGCCCAGCTGGTGAAAGTATTTTCTAGAACTCCAGCCAAAGTTGAGACCCACTGAACTGAAGGAATTCCTGGGTGATAAGAGGATAGGCTAAAGAGGCCCAGGAATGTTGGTGGAGAGATGGGATCTGAGCCATGTCTTCGAGAACAAGCAGAAACGAAGAAAGGAATTTAAGGCTGGAGAGCAGTGTAAGCACACACTTGGCCAGGCCAAAAAATCAGGATAAGAAGTGAGCTGGGAGCAGCCACAACACCAAGTAAGGGATTCCCCAAGCCTGAAAGCAACACAAAGGATTCTAAGCAAACAACTGCTTTGAGATTTGTGAGACGGCAAGTTTGGAAGGAGATAATAAGATGGACCAGGGCCAGATGAGAGATTATCAAAGATTTTCTCACTGCAGCCTGCTAGCATAGGCCTGTAATCCTAGTCCTTCAGAAGTAGAGGCAGGAGGATTAGGAGTTCAAGGTCATTTAATTCAACAGCAGCATGGGAGACATAAGACATTGCCTAAAAAAGAAAAGGTTCCTTAAAGGTGCTTGCTGCCAAACCTCCTGACTTCCATCCCTGGGAGCTACGTGGTGAAAGAAGAGAACTAATTCCTGAAAGTTGTCCTCTGACCTCCACCTGTGAGCGGTACCATGCACACACACACACACACACACACACACACACACACAGAGTAATTTTTAACTAAAGATTTTGTATGTATGAGTGTATCGCCTGCATGTATGTAAGTGCACCCATGTCATGCAATGCCCAAGGATCCCCTGAAACTGAAATTAAGGACGGTAGTTATCTGCCATGTTAGCTGCCATGTGGGTCCTAGGACTTGAACCCAGGTCTTCTGCAAGAAGAGCCAATGCTCTGAACTGCTGAGTCATCTCTTCAGCCCCTGATCTTTTTGTTTTAAAGGAAAGAAAACAATGAAAAGAACACTGATTTTCTGGACAGCAATGTGCTCAGAACCGGGGATGACTCAGAAAAGCCCTGTGTCAGTCTTTGTATTTGCTGTTCCCTTTGCCAGAAATCTATCTGTGTTAGTAACACTTCGTCACTGAGAAAATCAGTTTAACAAAGGGATGGTTTATTTTGATTCAGAAGTCTCAGTCCACGGCAGGCTACTTCTACTGTTTTTAGGCCTGTGGCAAGACAGAAACACTGTGGCAGCCAGGTGTGGTGGTGGATGCCTTTAACCCCAGCACTTGGGAGGCAAAGACAGGTGGATCTCTATGAGTTCAAAGCCAGCCTGATCTACGTAGCAAGTTCCAGGCCAGGTGAAGCTACAGGGAGACCCTGTCTCAAAAAAAAGAAAGAGAAAAGAAACAGCTTTGCCCGACGGCAGGAGAGTGTGGTGAAAGAAAGAACTCCATAGAAATAGGAGGGGGCTGGAGGGGTGGCCTAGCGGCTAAGAGTGCCGACCGCTCTTGCAGAGTACTCGGGTTCCATCCCCAGCACCCACGTGGCAGCTGAGAACCATCTGTAACTCCAATTCCAGGACAACTCCAGTTCCAGGGGAATCCGACACCCTCTTCTGACCTCCACGGCATTGCACGACATGGGTGCACAGACCTGCATGCAGACAGTACATTCAAAACATACAAAAATAAGTTTTTAAAAAATTAAAAAAAAAAAAGAAATAGGAGAGAGATGGGGGAGGGAGGAGACTAGGGACAAGATATAACCTTCAAAGTTGACTCCAGTGCCCCCCCCAGCCCATCCAATGCTGAGTCATCAGTACAGCAGCCCACGGATACAGTTAGGGTCATCATGATTAGTCACCTCTCAATGGCACTACCAACTGGGGCCAACCGAGCCTTCAACAGAGGAGACTTTTGGGGGAACACTGCATCCAAAGCCCAGCATAATCCAGAGAGGGCCCATGACACACTTATAGCTAAGAATGGTGAAGGATATTTTTAGAAGGATTTGCCTCCTGCCAAAGAGAGGTTTGTAAAATGAAAGCCACCAAAAGCTCCCTCTACCGAGCCTCCATCTCCTTTTCCCTCTGGAAGATGATCTATGGATTTCAGCTGGTGGGGCTATCATGAACTGCAGAGATTCTAAGCCAACAGCATCTCAGAGATTCTGACTCAGTCCCCTGGCCCTACTGAGTTGCTCAGCAGTTCTGCTACCAGACTTCACTATTTGTGAGATTATTAAGTAAATGTTTTCACATTTTCAGCATTTATTTTTTTGCTATACAGCCTGAATTGGCCTCAAACTCATGCCCCTCCTGACTCAACCTCTGAAAGTCTTTAAAGTCTACATTACTCATAGCCAAATTCATCTAAATATTAACCAGCTTTAATTTTTGGTAGGTTTCTTTTCTTTGCTGTTGTTTGTTTGTTTTCTTTCATTTTGTTTGTTTGATTTTTTTGTTTTTTTGGACTTTTTGAGACAGGGACTCCCTGTAGCCCCAGCTGTCCTGGAACTCAGTATGTAGACCAGGCTGGCCTTGAACTCAGAGACCTGCCTACCTCTGCCTTCCAAATGCTAGAATTAAAAGCATGTGCCACAACAACCGGCTTTTTTTGTTTGGTTTTTGAGACAGGATTTCATAGTGAGGTTGACCTTGAACTCAATCTATAGCCAAAGATGACCTTGAACTTCTGATCCTCCTTGCCTCCAACTCTCTGATGTTGTGATTATGGGAATGTGCACCATACCTGGTACCAGAGATTGAACCTAGAGCCTCATGCATCCTAGGTAAGCACTCGACCAATAGGACTACATCTCCAGTCCATGAAGTTACTATTTTGCCGAAAACTTAATAAATTCCAGCCTACTACTAGAGATTCAAAGAGGGACAAGGCTGCCAGGCGTGGTGGCGCACGCCTTTAATCCTAGCACTTGGGACGCAGAGGCAGGCGGATCTTTGTGAGTTCAAGGCCAGCCTGATAGAATAGTGCAGGGTGGCAGAAAATAATAACTCTATCTGAGAATAAGAGGCTACAGGAGTGTAGTTGTGGTGGCTCACACCTGTAATCTCAGCACATGGGATGTAGAGGCAGTAGGATCCATAGTTCAAGGCCAGCCTCAGCTACAGATAGTATGGCTGGAGAGATAGCTCAGCAGTTAAGAGCACTGACTGCTCTTGCAGAGGACCCAGGTTCGATTCCCAGCACCCACATGGCAGCTAAGAACCCTTTTTAGCTCCAGTTCCAGGGGAATCCCATGCCCTCTTCTGACCTCCACAGCAGTGCACGACACAGGTGCACCAACCTATATGCAGACAGTGCATTCATACGCATAAAATAAATAAATAAATAAATAAATAAATAAATAAATAAATAAATAAAAAGATAGTTTGAGGCCAGCCTGGGCTACATAAGACCTTATCTCAAAAATGTTTAAAAGCTTTAAAAAAGGATATACAGATGAGTTTAGTTCAGTTTGATTTTTGCTGTGGAAGATTTTTTTTAATTATTATTTTTGGATTTTGGTTTTGGTTTGGCTTTTTGAGACAGGGTTTCCCTGTAGCTCCAGCTGGCCTGGAACTCACTATATACATCAGGCTGGCCTTGACCTCACAGAGATCTGCCTGCCACTGTCTCCTGAGTGCTGGGATTAAAGGTGTACACCAACATGCCTGGTTTTATTGGAGTGTTTTGTTTGTTTTGTTTTTGAGATAGGGTCTCACATACTGAACTTGATGTATGGCTAAAGAGAACTTTGAACTTTTGGTCTTTTTGTACTCACCAAGTACTGAATGCCACGTGTAGATCCCCATGCCATTAAGGTGTTGCTGGAGACCAAACCCAGGGCTTCCTGCACGCTAGCTAGCTAAGCACACTAACGCCAGAGCCACGTCCCCAGCCTGTTTGTTTGTTTTTGTTTTTGTTTTGTGTTTCACTATATACCTCTCACTGGCCAGGAACTGAGTATGGGGGTCCAGGGTGGCATTGAACTTGCAGCCATCTTCCTTCTCTGCCTTCCAGGCATTCACCACACCCACTATGCCCAGCAACTGGTGTTCTTTGGACCTAGACTTTAGTCTGGAGCCAAATCTAGGTGAAGGTAACTGTAACTCTCCAGAGCCAGGAGTCTCAATGAAATACATAGGCTTGGCTCCAGGCCAGCTGGGACTAAAGGGAGACCCTGTCCTAATAAATAAATAAATAAATAAATAAATAAATAAATAAATAAATGTTTATGGTTAAAAAAATAAATACATACATACATAGGCTTGGAAGGCAGCAGGGCGCAGCTAGGAGCTGAAGTCACAAGAGACACCCCTATGTCCCAGTGGCTCCCAGGAATGCTATCAGCTGCTGGAAGCAGAGACCCCAGTTCTGTAGCAGCTTAAACATAAAAAGAGCCAGTTCATTCCAGGATGGATTTCCCATTGGCTTACATCAAAGTTCTGGGGCAGCCTCACTGAGACTGTCTTATATGGATCCCTCTGAGACTTGCAGAAGCTGCACATCTTCAAATCTTATTCTTTTTTTTTTTTTTTTTTTTTGAGATAGGCTCTTCCTGTAACCCCTGTAGCCCCAGCTGACCTGGAACTCACTATGTAAAACAGGCTAGCTTTGAACTCACAGATATCCACCTGCTTTTGCCTCCCAAGTGCTGGGCACGTGCCACCATGTCAGGACTCAAATCAATCTTTCTTTCTTTCTTTCTTTCTTTCTTTCTTTCTTTCTTTCTTTCTTTCTTTCTTTCTTTCTTTCTTTCTTATTTGTCTTTTTGAGACAGGTCTCCCTTTAGTCACAGCTGGCCTGGAGCTCACTATGGCCTTGAACTCACAGAGATCCACCTGCCTCTGCCTCCCAAGTACTAGAATTAAAGGCTTGCGCCACCACACCCAGCTCAAATCTTATTTAAAGGCATGAAGCACTACTTCTCACATTGTCACCTGAAATTCCTCGTACCTGCACTTCCAACCACTAGCCAGATCTCTGCTGTATGTCCACCCATAAACAAAACCTACACAATGGTAAATGATTAATGTGATTGCCTGGACCAATCATGATTCATCTGTGGACACCAAGAAGAGCCACCTTCCCTGAACAAGAAGAATGCTGTTGACTAAGCAACCGCCTGCATCTACTGCTCTCTGAGGGAAGAAGCAGGAAAGACTGAGTCAGAACTGGGAGAGGAGGTGGAGTCGGGAGAGATAAGGTTGGAGGACCCGGGACAGAAGCTAAGCAAAGAGAAGAAGTGGCCATCAGAGAAGGAGACCGAGCCGTCAGCTTCAGACCTTATGGGGAATTCAAGCTGGTGAGGTCAGTCCTGGTGAACATTGGTATGTGGATGGCCATCCTTGACCGTGGCAAGTGTAACAAAGAACACAAAAACATACTGAGCAGGGTGAATGGGAGGCGGCAGTGGTGGTGGCAGTCACGGTGCTGGTGGTGCTGGTGGTGGTGGTGGTGGTGGTGGTGGGTGTGTATAATATGCTTCCAGAGGGAGAGGACGTGGGAAGAGAAGCTGAGCACAGAGCCTGCCAAAATCAAGCTATAGGCGAGGTGGGAAGACTGAACAGTTTCCTCTCCTGCATATTCATCGGGAACCTTCTCAGGGGCTAGACAGGGAGCCATGAGACAGAAAAGCCCCTCCCACCTGGCTCCGTGATTAATCCCAGCTCTCTTGGGGCTTGGCATAAAGAAGGACTAATCAGGCTCTCACCATCTGGGCAATTACGGGCTCCCGTCAGCTGGTACAAAAGGAGAGGTTCGTGACACTTTGGTGGCAGCCCTGCCCCCATCACATCTGGGCCTTAATCTCTTGAATTAGCCAAATCAAGGGAAGTTTAGAAATGTATTGTGATCTGAGTGAAGGAATAAATACCCACTGGCAAGGCCGTTCTCCAAGTCTCCCTGCCTCCATCATGTTTAACTGGAGAAGGCTAAACAGCCAGACTGGCTCTACACACGCCTTGTGGGGAGACAGAAGGGTTGATACAGTAAGGCTACATCGAGAAGGTGCCCATCTGCTGCTGTCTACCCTGGGCCCATGAGAGCAGAGGGCTATCTCAGGCTGGGCTGAGGGAAGCTATGTGTGGGATGAGGTCGAGGGCTCCAAAATAGGCCCCTCCATGTCCCTCATTGCCGGCACCTGTTATACAGCTCCAAACACTGTTTGAGGTCAAGGACCAGATGTGGCTTGCCTGTGTTACTTTGGGCTCAGTGCTCAAAGTAGGGCATGGGGAGCCGGGCGTGGTGGCACACGCCTTTAATCCTAGCACTTGGAGGCAGAGGCAGGCGGATCTTTGTGAGTTCAAGGCCAGCCTGGTCTACAGAGTGAATTCCAGGAGATGGGGCTACAGGGAGACCCTGTCTCAAAAAGACCAAAAAAAAAGAAGGGCATGGGGAAGGGCTCAAGGAGAGTTAGCCATGTGAGGAAATGAATAAAGCAGAGAAGGTAAGGTGCAAAGAACACATTCCAACCAGAAAACACTCCTCTTCGGGCATTTCTAGAGGAGCACCATGTGACCTGGTAGAAGGTACCTGGTTGGACCCCCCTCTTGGTCCCCTTTGGATTATGAAGCTCTCTCTCCTGTGCTCTCTCATGCAGGATTCCTGATCCCCTTGACAGCATGGGGATAAAGAGGAGATAAATCAAGTGAGATCATTAAACCCATTCACCGGGGGCCTCACAAACCTCCAGAGGGCTCAGTAGACGTCCTATGCTTCTTTTTTTTAGAGGTATTAGGGGAAAGGAAGAAAGCACATTCAAGAGAGGAGCCTGAGGTGGTTTGAATGAGTGTGCACCTCCATAGGTTTAAGTATAAGTATTGGAACACTTGGCCCCAGTTGTGGGCAGCACTGTTTGAGGAGGGTTTGGAGGTGTAGCTGTGAGCAGTGTGCAGAGCTGTGCGACCAGTGCCAGGAACGAGTCAGGGGCAAGGGAGGA
Source organism: Rhizomys pruinosus (assembly GCA_009823505.1). Classification (NCBI taxonomy): domain Eukaryota; kingdom Metazoa; phylum Chordata; class Mammalia; order Rodentia; family Spalacidae; genus Rhizomys; species Rhizomys pruinosus. The sequence continues at coordinate 82,142 of VZQC01009898.1, forward strand.
GCCCGGCATTTCCCAGTCCTCCCACTGATCCTCCCCCAGCCCAGCCTGAGATAGCCCTTTGCTCTCATGGGCCCAGGATAGATGTTCGCTTTGCCGCCTTCTCCGGGTAGCCTTCGGGTATCGACCCTTCTGTCTCCCTGCTGTCTTGGCAGAGCCCTGCTCCAGCTCCAGGTTCATGCTCTGGTTCCGGTGCATGTTTCAAGATGTGAGCACTCAGCTTTCTGCTCTGACGGCTTCCTGCATGCTCCCTGCCATGATGGATCTTATCCCTCTTATCCTTCTAGAAGTTACCTAGGTCATGGTGTGTGATCACAGCAACAGAAAACTAACTAATACGGACTGTGAAAGTGAGAGTAAGACAATGAGAGAGACGGAGACAGAGACACAGACACAGAGACACAGAGATAGGGACACAGAGAGACACAGAAAGAGACAGAACAAGAGAATTTCCATTGTTGTTGTTTGTTGTTTTTCTTTTTGATCAACGGTCGTCTCCTTTAGTCCCTAGTCGCACTGGGAACTTACTATGTAGACCAGTGGCGCCTTGAAACCAGAAGATTCCATCCTGCCTCCTCCTCACCTCCCAGTGCATGAGATTAAAGGCGTTGTCATCACCTGTGTAGCAGCCTGGCTCTTACGCTGACCATCTCCAGCTTTGAGAATTGCTTTCTTAGTGGTCTTTTCTTTTGGGGGGCAAGTGTTTGAGACAGAATACATTAGAATCATTATTAGTCGGCTGGCCTTATCCCCTCGCTGAACTCTCCAATGGACTATGAGATTATAAGCATGTACACCAGCCCAGCTTCCTAAACTTATCTTAGGTACCAAAGCCCAAGATACATCTAACTGAAACTGTAGAAGACACATCTTTTTTTTTTTTTTTTTTTTTTCTTTTTGAGACGGGTCTCCCTGGAGACCCAGCTGTCCTGGAACTCACTCTGTAGACCAGGCTGGCCTTGAACTCACAAAGATCCGCCTGCCTCTGCCTCCCAAGTGCTAGGATTAAAGGCGTGCGCCACCACGCCCGGCTTTTTTGGTCTTTTCAAGACAGGGTCTCCCTGTAGTCCCAGCTATCCTGGAACTCACTCTGTAGACCAGGCTGGCCTTGAACTCACAAAGATCCGCCTGCCTCTGCCTCCCAAGTGCTAGGATTAAAGGCGTGCGCCACCACGCCCGGCTAGAAGGACACATCTTATACATAGGTATAAAACAAAGGTAGGCTGAATCTCACCAAACCTGTAATATATAGCCTTGAGACCACCCTAGGCCAAAAAAGAAAAAGCTGAGCTGTGACACATGCCATTATTCCTAGCACTCAGGAGGCAGAGACAGGCAGACCTCTATGAGATCAATACCAGCCTGGCCTACATAGTGAGTTCCTCACCAGCTGGGACTATAGGGAGACCTTATCTAAAATTTTTTAATTAATCAATTAATTTATTTATTTTAATAAAAATATAGACAGCAGGATGGTTCATGAGGTAAAAATGCTTACTGCGTCAGCCTGATGACCTGAGTGAGCTTAATCCCTAAGCCCATATAAAGGTAGAAGAAGGGAACTAACACCATGAAGTTGCCCTCTGACCTCCATAAATATCCATATTCACACACACACACACACACACATAATAATAATAATAAACTTAAAAGAAAAAGAAAACCTCAAAGATTGCCTTAAGTTGAAGGCTACCTGAGCTATACAGTGAGTTCAAGACTAACCTAGGCTACAGCTAAAAACCGTGTATCAAACAAACAAAAAAGGGGTATGTTGCTATGTTGCTCAGGCTGGCTTCAAACTCTTCAAACTGGGATTCAAATAACCCTCCTGCCTCTGCCCCTCAAGTAGCTGGGACCACAGATGTGAGTCATCATGTTCAGCACGTCTCCACATTTTTTTTTTTTGTCTTTTCGACACAGGGTCTTCCTGTAGCCCCAGCAGTCCTTGAACTCACAGAGATCCACCTGCCTCTTCCTCCCAAGTGCTGGGATTAAAGGTGTACACCACCCCAACCTACATGCAGACAGTACACTCATACACATAAAAAATAATTTTAAAAAAGCTGTGCACCACCACACACCCACCTTTTTTTTTTTTGCTATCTCACTTTTTTATTTGTTTGAGACAGGGTTTCCCTGTAGCCCCAGCTGGCCTGGAACTTGCTATGTAGACCAGACTGGCCTTGAACTCACAGAGATCCACCTGCTTCTGCCTCCTGCCCAGCTTAAAGTCAGTTCTTAGCCGCTGGGAATCAAACCTGGGTCCTCTACAAGAGCAGTCACGCTCTTAACCGCTAGTCCATCTCTCCAGCCCCGCAGATTGGTTTTTATTATTATTTTCTTATCTTTAAAAGTGAGAAGGCAGGGCTGGAGAGATGGCCTAGCCTTTAAGAGTGCAACTTCTCTGTAGAGGACCTGGGTTCGATCCTGAGCATGCACATGGCAGCTGAGAACTGTCTTTGATTCCAGTTCCAGGGGAATCTGATGCCCTCTTCTGACCTCCATGGCATTGCATGACACAGGTGCACAAACCTCCAAGCAGACAGTACATTCATACACATATGAGAATAAATAAAAATAAGAAAAACAATCTGTCAGAGTGTGGTAGCACAACCTTTAATCCCCAGCATAAAGGAAGATGGATCTCTGTAAAATCAAGCTTTGTCTATGTAGTTCCAGGTGAGTTGGGGCTATAGGGGAGACCCTGTCTCAAAAATCTCTCTCTCTTGCTCTTTCTCTCTCCTTTCTGCGGGCCAATGTTCCAGAGGAGTCTGAATACCAAGAGTGATCCAGGCCCCAGAAACAGCTGCCCCTCCAAACGCGACCCCAACTAGCTAAATTCGGTTTCTCCCTCAAAAGGTTCCCCATGGCAGCGCTTCCACCCACACCCTGGCTCCCCCCCCCACCTGCAGACGCCCACTGCTGCCTCCCTCCTACTCAGCCCTGTGCTCTCAGAGCTCCGAACACCCAAAAAGGTTCCCCATGGCAGCGCTTCCACCCACATCCTGCCCCCCCCCACCTGCAGACGCCCACTGCTCCTCCCTCCTACTCAGCCCTGTGCTCTCAGAGCTCTGAACACCCAAAAAGGAAAAACGATTTGTGCTGAGGGAAGACAGAGCCAGGGAGGAGGGAAAGACTTCACACTGCCAGCTGACACTCTGCAGGCTGAGCTGCTTGCGTCTGTGCCAAGGGTGTGGCCCAGCTAATTCTGAGAGATGGAGAAAAGGGAGAGAGAGAAATGTTCCGGTTTTTACTGAATTGACTTTTCCCAAAGGAAGGATGAGATCAAAGGATGATACTCAGGAGATCAAGATATTCATTCAACAAACATTGAACTGAGCACCTCATGTACCCAGGCAACGCACACACACACACTCAATAAGGGATGCAGACGGGAAAAACAGCATACTGGCCCTGGAACAATCTCACATTTGAGTGGGAAAAACCCAGCCTGGCCAATGCTAAGGAAGAGATAAACACTGGACACAGAGTCCAAAGGATCCAGCCAGGAACAGAGGGCTGATGAGAGAGCCCGCATGGAGGAGTTGGCACCCCACACACCTGAAGAAGGGAGAGGAATCCGATTGGTGCAAGTGGGGACAAGTCACTCCTAGGCTGCAGAGTCCTGTGCAAAGACTAGGGCATGAAAAAGCGTGAATGGATTGGGACTGGAGAGTTGGCTCGTGGTTAAGAGCACAGAAAGGGTTTCCCTGTAGGCCCCAGCTGTCCGAAATAAGAATTCGGGTCGGCTATAGCAGGCACCTAGGAGGCTGCCTAGAACTCACAAAATATGCCTGTTGTGGGGTCTGCCTCCCAAGTGTGTAGGATTAAAAGGGGCATGTGCCCCGGTCTGCGCGCGACAATGGATTTTCCTTTCTTAGTGAACATGGGAAGAAAAGAGGTGTCTTTTTATTTTCATTGAATATCAGGGTGCGAAGGTTTTTCAACAAACACCAATGTTTTTGATTTAAAATAACTACTGCGCTGTTGGGTGTGGGGGTGAAAAAAGTCAGTAGATGGGTTGGCCTAGCATTTGGGGAGGGTGGTGTGCGTGTGTGTGTCGCTGGTGGTGGTTGTATGTTACTATGAGATTGATGGTCAGTCTGGGGGGTGCGTAATATAAGTAAATGCGATGGGGGGTGGGGGGGGGGTGTGTTTGGGGGTTGGGGGGGGGGTGTTGGGGTGGGGTGGGGTGTGCAAGGGAAAGGCGGTGTAGAGGAAAGAAAGTTGCTTCGGATAAAAAAAAAAAAAAAAAAAAAATAGTGTGCTGGAGTATTGTGTTTATACTAGTATAAGAGGGTAGGGGGTGTTTGGGGTGTGGTGGTATGGGGGGGGGGGGGGGGGTTGGGAAGAGGGAGGGGGTGTGGTGGGGTTGTTTGAGGGGAAGGGGGGTGAGTGGGGTCAGTGGAGGTGGAGTGGTGTGTGTGTGTTGGGGCACGGGTTGTACCGTGCGATTCTAAATGTAATAGCAAAGAGTGTGCCTTTTAATGGTTTGATCTGAAAGATAAAAACTATGTTGTTTTGATATTGATTTTCTTTCAAATTTTTCGAATTACATAGGTTGTCTGAGTTGTTGGTTTATCTTGTACTAGATGTATAATATAATTTTGTGTGTGCACCGAGGATGGGTTGGGGTGGAAGTTTCTTTAAATCTTTGTTCTTGGTTCGAGGGGTGTGCTAGGAGGGTGTGTGTGCTTTTGTGAAAAAAAGTGGTGTGTGAGGACGTTTTGATGTAAGGTTCCAGGGTGGGGGGGGGGGGGAAAAAAAAAAAAAAAAAAAGGGGGGGGGGGGGGGAGGGGGGGGGGGGGGGGGTGGAAAAAGGGGGGGGGAGGGAAAATGAGTGGTGGGTGGGTGGGGATTTGGGGTGGTGGGAAAGGGGGGGGGGGGGGGGGGGGGTGGGGGGGGGGGGAGGGTGGGGGTAAATAACAATTAAGCAAGCCAGCGTTGGGGTTAGTTCTCGTTCCTAGTGGGGGTGTGGGGGGGGGGTGGGGTGGGGGTGGGGTATTGGGAAGGGGGTGTGTCCGAGTGGTTGATGGCTGTTACTGAGTGGCGGTTGTACGGGGGGTGGCAGCTTACCACTACACCCGTTACACTCCTAGTGGGGGTACGGGGGGGGGTGGGGGGGGGGGGGGGGGGTGGCTGGTTGGTGGGGGTGTGTTGTGTGTTGGTGTGGGGGGGGGTTGTGGGGTGTGGGTGGGGGGTGTGAAGGGTTTGGGGGGCATCGGGGGTAGGTGACTGGTGTGGGGTGGGGGGGGGGTTTTTTTTTTTTTTTTTTTTTTTTTTTGGGAGGGGGTGGGGGTGGGCGGGGGGGGGGGGGGGAGGGGGAGGGGGGGAGGGGGGAGGGGGGGGGGGGGGAAAAGAGAGAGGGGGGGTGGGGTAGGGGGAGGGGGGGTATGGGTGTGTGTTGGGCACAAGAGGGGGGGGGGGGGGGGGTGTGGGAGAAGGTTTAGGTGGTGGGGGGCATGGTGTATGGTGTGTTGACAGGAGGTGGGGTTGCAGTGGGTGTGTGGTGGTTGTGTTTGGGTGTCGGTGGGGTTGGTGTGCTTGACTTCAAAGGAAAAAATAAAACACATACTGAGGGGGGGCGGGGTGTTGGGGGGGGAGATGGCAAAAAAACACCGGGGCTTAAAAACACTCACACTACACCGGGGAACTGTAAATAGACGACGGGGAAGCAGGGGGGGTGAAGGGTGTTCGAGGGGGGGGAGGGCGGGTTGTTTGTTGGTGGGGTGGGTGGGGAGCTTGGGGAGGTGAGGGGGGCGGGGGGGGAGGGGGGGGCTACTCAAGGGGGAAGGTGTTGGCGGTGAAAAAAGTGGGGCTGCAGGAAGGGGGGTGTAGGGGGCGTGGGGCGCAATACAGGGGAGTCTGGGTGAAGGCGGTGGGTGGGGGGGTGGGNTCTTCTGGTTTCCTCTCAGCATATGTCCCACCACAAAATAAGAGCGGAGTCTTTAGACCAGTCAGTTAAACCTCCACTCACCAACTTAGCCCTGGACATAGAGTTTCAGAACAAGTGGTATTAGAGTGTGAGAAGAGCATCAAATTAATTAATTAATTTGGGACACAGAAATCTCTTTATGTTGCCCTGCTGGCCTGGGAATTAGCTTATAGATTTAAGCTCGTCTAAATTTATAAATTTGTATCCCCCTACCCTGGTTTCCAAAGTGCTGGGATTTTGGATATATGCCACAATACTAGACATGGATGCTGGGAAACTGAACCTGGGGTCTCTGAAAGAGCAGCCCAGTGTCTTAACCACTGTGCCATCTCCAGCTTTCCTGCTTTTTGTGGTTGTTGTTTTTGGGGTGTGTGTGTGTTTGCACATGGTCACCTGTAGCCTAGGTTGATCTTGAACTCCCTGTGTAGCAGGATGATCTCGAATTTCTGATCCTACTGCCTCTACCTCTCAAGTGGTTAGATCACCAGGTATGCGCCACTGTACCGGCTCTGTTTGTTGTTCTGTTTTGTTTTGTTTTGTTTTGTTTTTTTTGTCTTGGTCCTTTTTGAGACAGGGTCTCCCATTAGTCCCCAGCTGGCCTGGAAACTCACTCTGTAGGACCAGCTGGCCTTGAACTCACAAGATCCGCCGCCCTCTGCCTCCTTGAGTGCTGGGATTTTAAAGGCGTTTGCCCCACCACAACCAGGGGATCTATTTGTTTGAAACCAGCTCTCCTGTAGTCCATGTTATAGAGGTGGATGACCTTGAGTTTGATTCTTCTGACTCTACTTTCCAAGTGCGGGGGATTCACGCCTGTGCTGCCACCACCCTGTTTTTATGTGGTTCAAGGACTGACCCCGGGCTTCAGGGCATACTACTTTTATATAGTATTACCAGTGAAACAACACCCCAAAGACCCTTGTTTTGTTTTCTTTCTTTTGTTTTTAGAAGACAGAGTATCACTCTCTAGCCCAGGTTAGCCTTGAACTCATGGGACAATCCTTCTGCTTCAAGCCTCCCAAGTGCTGCGGGTTCAAGGGCTGAGCCACCATGCCTGGCTGAAGGATATTTTTTTTTAATTTTTTTAATTTGCCGGGTCTGGTGGCTCACACCTTTTATCTAGCACTTGGGAGGCAGAGGCAGGGATCTCTGTGCGGTTTCAAGGGCCAGCCTGGTCTCCAGAGTGAGTTCCAGGAACCGCCAGAGCTACAGGGGAGACCCGTCTCGAAAAGACCAAAAAAAATTTTTTTAAATTATTTATGTGTCTACATGTACTGTCTGCATGTTAGGTGGTGCAGCCATGCTGTTGCAAGGCTGTGGAGGCCAGAAGAGGGTCGATTCACTGGAACTGGAGTTAAAGACGGTTCTTAGCCACCATGGGGTGCTGGGAATTGAAACCCGGGCCCTCTGCAAGAGCAGTCGGTCGCCTGTGAACCACTGATCCATCTCTCCAGCCCAAGGGATAACATTTTTTGTAGTTGGTTGGAAGCTATAAAATTTTAAAACTGTACCCATGTTTCGTTTCATTTAGAATCTTGTTTATTTTAGAACTTTTTCTTTATTTCTAGTGCAAGGGATCCAACCATATCCTTGTGCTTGCTACCCAAGCATTTTTTCGCTAAACTGAACACCCGGCACGTACTGAGAATGTCAAAATGTTCTATAGGAAGAACGACTTTTGAGCCAGAAATACTTCTGTTCTACAGTCTTCTCTTCCCCTTACCAGACAAGGGGCGGTGGGGGGGGGGGGACGACGACACGAATTAAGCAGATGACAGAAAGGAGAGAAAAAAAAATCAGCTTCCCACAGACATCATGAGTTTAATTTCATAAGATTGTAGACATGGGGCTGGAGAGATAGCCTAGCGGTTAAGAGTGCTGACTGGTCGTGCAGAGGACCGGGTTCGATCCCTGGCACCTACATGGTGGCTCAGAACCATCTATAACTCCAAATACAGGAGAACTCAGTTCCAGGGGAATCCGACGCCCTCTTTGACCTCCACGCATTGCACGACACGGGTGCACAAACCTATATGCGACCCAGTACATTCATTACACATACAAAAATAAATTTAAAAAAAAGATGTAGACCCACTAGAGAATGTTTAGTTGTAGGGCTTTCAAACTCTCTTTAGAAAAGCGACTGAGAGCAGGATGAGGATATAAGTTAGCTGGTAGAGTGCCCTGGGTTTGATCCCCAGACACACACACATACACACACACACACACACACACACACACACACACACACACACACACAGAGTTAGAGCTAGCCTGGGCTGAGATTCAAGCTCAATCTCTGCTACATATAAGACCCTGCCTCAAAAAAAAAAAAAAATTAAAAAAGCAAAGTTTCTTCAAATGAACTCTAACATAGAAACTCAAAGTGTAAAATAAGTCCTCCTTGTCCCAGCTAAGGTGGAGCCAGGAGCTCTGAGCGCTGGACTGCCTTCCCTCTGTCTCACCCGCCGGCCTTCACATCTGTGAGCTTCCATTAGAATGGCCAGTTTGTGCTGGTTTGTCAGTTTTAATACCGAAAGTCCTGCATCCCAATGAATTCCTGAAGCCTGGGCACTTGGGTACAGCGAGCGGCTGGTTTTGCCTTAGGCTCAATGAAGCAAGCCAAGCATGGTGGCACACACCTTTAATCCCAGCCCTCAGGAGGCAGAGGCAGGCGGATCTCTGAGTTTGAGGCCAGGCTGGTCTACAGAGCAAGTTCCAGGCCAGCTGAGGGACCCAGGGAGAACTTGTCTCGAAAACACCAACCAACCAAGGAACTAACAAATTAAAACAAAAAACAAAACGCACTGCAACGCACCTGTGGAGCCAGTGGGGAGGCAGAGGCAGGTCGGATCTCTGAGTTCCAAGGCCACCTGGTCTACACTGAGAGTTCCAGGCCAGCCAGGCAATAGTCTCAAAAACAAAGAAAACAAACAGAAAAAACAAGAACCTAGATAAACATGTGGCTGAAGATGCCTAGGCTGGGAGCGGTGGTGAATGTTTGCGTCCTACAGTAAGTAACTATGCCCAACAGCGGCCTGTGCTTGGGCTTAAATTTACCTGCTTGGCAAGTCCTCTACCACTGAACCATGTCCTCAGCTATTGACTGATTGACCGATTAGTTGGTTGGAACTGAGGGAGGACCTAGCCCAGAGCCTTGCATTTACCAGGTAAGAGCTCTACCACGGAATTAAGTCCCCAGCCTTCATTTTTATATTTTGGTAGTACTGGGGATCGAACCAAGAATTTCATGAATTTGAGGGAAGAACTCTACCACTGTGCTACAGCCTTAGCCCTCTCAGCCTTTTAAAGTCTTGTGTCTTTTTCTTCATTTAACCTAGAAGACTGTTGGTTGGTTTGTTGTTTTAATTTTATTTATTTATTTTGTATGTGTAGTGAAGGTACTGTCTGCATGTAGTTTGTGACAGCACCCTGTGTGCAGTGCCGCGGAGGTCAGAAAGAGGTCTAGGTTTCCGCACTGGAACTGGCGTTTTCCTGACAATGGAGTTTCAGATGGTTCTCACAGCTTGCCAGTGTGGGGTGCGGGGATCAAACCCGGGGTCCTCTGCAAGAGTCAGTTGGCACTCTTTACCACTAGACCATCTCTCCAGCCTGAAGAACTGTTCTGTTTACTCCCACTTATATCTAATATCCTTGACAGTGGTGGGACAGAGCAGTTGGGAGGATGGGATGCATGGATGCATGGATGGGTAGATGCAGGATGAGATGGGGTAGACAATGGATGGAGTTGATGGATATGGATGAATGGATCAATAGATTGGAGAACATATATATGGATGGATGGGCAGAGAGAAAGATGAAGGGCGGCGAGATGGTTCAGTGGTAAGAGCACTGGCTAATCTTACAAATTACCCAGGTTTGGTTCCCACCAAATCTGGTATCTTGCAACCATCTGTAACTCCAGTTCCTCGGGATCTGAGCCCTCTTCTGACCTCTGTGGCGTAATTCACAACATGGGTTGCATCTATTGCATGCAGGCATTACACTTGGGGAAGAGAGAGAGAGATGAGAGGAGCGGGGAGAGGGAGAGAGGAGAGAGATTGAGAAGAAGAGAGAGAGAAGCGAGAGAGAGATGAATAGAGAGAAGGTTGAGTTGGGATGGAACAATTAGGCTGGTTCCTCCTGCACCAGTCTCCCACCCTCTACTGTGACCACTTCCCTTGATTTTTTTGAATAACAACACACCTACATTTAGATACAAGAACCAAAGCAATTTAGAAGTTATGTAAGCAGGTGTGGTGGTTACACGCCTTTAATCCCACACTTGGGAAGGGGAGGTAGAATCAGATGGATCTCCATGAGTTCAAGGCTAGCTGGTCTACATAGTGAGTTCCCGACCCAGCTAGGGTTACAGGGAGACCCTTTGTCTCAGAAAAACAAAACAAAAAAGACCAGAAGTTATTTCAATGTATCATTTTGGAATTAATTTATGGCCTGTGCTTTCCTCTACAGCAAAGTTTGGTTAACTACACCCCAACACACTATTGATGAAAATACTTCCGATAGACAGCTGATTGCAGTGATGACGATGTCTGAAAGATAAAAACACTCTAAAATATCCACCCCAGTGAGAGCGTAGGAGCATGGAGAGAGGTGAGCTGTTGGTGTCTTGCAGCTAGGAAGACAGTCCAAACAAGAGATGGGAGGCCTCCTGAGAGGACTTCCCAGTGATCACCAACAAGAGACCATGCAATAGAAAGTTTCAAAAGGAAGATGGAGGCTGGAATGATGGCACTCAGTGGTAAGGTGATTCTTAGCCACCAAGCCTGATGACCTGATTCTGATCTCCGGGACATGGTAGGAGTGCAACTGACTCCTACCGATTTCCTGCTGACCATCCACATGTGTGCTGTGGTATGCTGTGTATAAAACCACAGCATACATACGTCCGCAAAGACCATCCCAGCAGGGGGGGCCTCACTCAATCTGCGGGACCCAGGTGTCTTGGAAGGAGGAGCACGAGTTAGGCGAAAATTCGACAGACATGACACTCGAGTGGTCTTGAATCTGGTGAATTTTACTGCAGAGCAGCAACTGATTTATCTGTACACTGTCAGAAAAGACAGATCAAGATTAACATTCATCCCCAGGAACAATTAAGCCTTTACTAAAGATTTTAAGTTTTACATATTAATCCTGAAGCACTAACCAGAATTATTTACACATGGCACTTTGCTCGAAAATTAGCACATCTCTCGGGAACAAACAGTGGTCGTAAGAACCACAGAGTTTGTTTGTGAGATGTGAGACATTGTCTCCCATTTGAAGCTTCAGTTTGGTTCTTTCCATTCTTCCTGGGTGCCCAATCCTAGGCGTAATTCCAACCAGGCTGGGGAGTCTCTTAATTCAGTTCTGTTTTTCTTAAAGGAGAAGTCCAGCTCCACTGCTCTCTGACAAGTACTTGCATTTTAACATGCATAACTATAACAAGACTTCTATTTTACTCATTCTATCAGGTGTAGCTCCTTGTCTACAGGGACTGAGCTTTTATTAAGTCTGGAAAGGAAAAAACACTTGCTACTGTAACTGATATGATATCACTCAGTGCAATGTCTTCCCTTCCATTTTACCTTGTAAGAGTCTTTTAGGAAGGGACGGTCTTTTTGGTTTTTTCTTACTATTTTTCTTAAAGAGGAGACCCACCATGCTACTTTTATTATAATAATGTTTCTTACCATGTATGACTGTAACTGGAATCCTATTTTACTAATTTTGTCTTGGTGTATGGCAGTAAATCTTCTAAGATAGCAAGGTGCACTCGTAAACATCCTGAGGTATGTAAGGCTGGCTTGTAAATTCCTGAGGCAAGTAAGCTGGCTCCTAAACACCTGAGATAAGTAGTCAGTAATTTTCTGTGAGCATGTATCCTGACAGCTTTGGCTCCCGGCACATGTACATGTTACATGTTAACAATTATCTTCTAATTAATATAATTAATTTTATTAATTTTATTTCATGGGATCATGACTGTCTTCCTCGCATCTGATGTAACTGGGCCACATGTCGTGCAAATGCGTGTAGCAGTTGAAGAAAAACTAGGAGGCCTTGCTCAAGTCAGCATACACTTTACCTTACAGAGATATGTACCTCGTAACCCTATTAGCCTCCATTATGTACACTTATCTGTTTTATTATCGTTCTTATGTTTGCATGGATAGTCACATGCATGTCACAGTGTGTGTACTGTGTGGAGGTCTGAGGACAACTTCAGATGTCAGTTTCTGTCTATCTCCTTCCACTTAGGTCCACAACTCAATTCAGATCGTCATCAGCTTATATCCAGTCAGTTCACTTTATCTTTTCTTTTTTTTTTTTTTTTTTTTTTTTGTCTTTTGACGACAGGGTCCTCCCTTTAGTCCAGATGCCCTGAACTCGCAATCTGTCGACAGGCTGGGCCTTGAGCTCACAGAGCATTCCGCCTCTCTGCCCTCCCAGAGCACGTGAGGATTTCAGGTGTCTACACTACCCCAGCTGGCCAAAAGTTCCTTAGCGCCGTGTGGGTGTGGGAATGAACCCAGACTCTCAAAGCGCAGCCCGTGCTCTTCAAACTGCTTGAGCCATCTCCTCCAGACCTGGTGAGCTCCATTTCTTCTGAGCCACTTCCACCGTTGCCTACTGTTCATTACACCCATATTTTCCTTGAGTCTCTACTTGCTAACCCCAGGGCCAGGCCAAGCTCTTTTTTTTTTTTTTTGCGTCTTTTTGAGACCTGTATCTGGAACTCACTCTGTAGACCACGGCTGGCCTGTGACTCACCAGAGATCCACCTGCCTCTGCCATCCGATGTGATGCTAGGATTAAAGGTGACTGCACCTATTCACATCCTGGCGTTCTTTTTATTTTTTTTTTCCCTTGTTGTTCATTATTTATTCACGTTGATTGCTGTTCTTTCTTTCTTCTTTTTCTTCATGTTACATTTGCTTATGTATTTTTTTTTCTTCCGGTACTCATTGTTGGACCGCAGGCTGGCCTTGGAAACTATGCAGTAATCTTCCTGTCTCTGCCTCCCCCAGTACTGAGATTCTAAGCATGATCAACCAAAGAGTTTAATTTCTTTTATTGTGAGCTCTAAAGTATATACCTTATTATCAGAATGCCGCTATGGACTTAAGACCCACAAGTGGAAGTAGGCCGGATCCCATGAACTGAGCAATGATGGAATGGTTGGTAGCTGCCATGTGGGGTGGAAAGTCAAACCCTGTGGCTCTGTAGAGACAGCCAGTGCTCTTAACCACTTGCCGTTTTCTCCAGCCCCTCCTTTTTTTTACAAGATTCATTTCATGTGTTGTTTGCCTGCAAATATATGTATAGTGCACCACATTGAGCAAAGTGCTGGCCTCTGTACCTGTAGGAGTGCCTAGAAGGAACTGGATTCTTATATAATAGTAATACTGTTGCAGATGTTGGCTGCTGGAAACAGACGCTCCAGATAGGGAAAAAATCCGCTCTGCAAAGAATACCACAAATGTCCAGACCAGAGCGCCCCGTCTTCAAAAATTTAGACAAAAAGAACCGTAGGTGGCGCACGGCACTTAATCTAGCACATGAGCAGGAGGCAGTGTCGATTATTGAGAGTGAGCATCAAGGACTCGGTCCTGGTCCTCAGAGTAGTTCCAGGCCGCTGGTTGCTACAGGGATGGACCTGTTCTGAAGATGAAAAAAAAAAAAAATGAAAAAAAAAGAAAAATTTTAAATATGAGATTTAAAGCATTTTTGCTTTGTTTGTTTTCTCTTTTGTTTTTTTTTTTTATTTTTTTGGTGTTGTATGTGTGTTTGAGGACAGCGCTTGTGGTGGTAATACAATTTTATTCCAGCACCTCAGGCAGATGTCAGATACCGATTCTTTAGTTGAAAGCAACAGTGGGCTACACAGTGAGATCCCGTCTCAAAACCCAAACACAAACAACAAAAAGGGGTGGCACTTATACACGTGAGGCAAAACGCTAATATATATGAAATAAAAATAAATAAAAAAACCAACAAAGCAAACCCATGGTCCCCGAAGGAGTTATCCCCGCCGGATTTCGTGCTCGCTCACGTCGGCCGCAGCAGCATCTCGTGTCTGTGACCGTGCTTTCTTTCTTTTCTTTTTTTTTTTTTTTATATGTATTGATGCATTGCTTGATGGTGTAAGTCTCACCTCCATGTTAGCAATGCCTGGGGAGTTAGAAGAACGTGTCAGGTTCCCTTGGCGTCGCATAACACAGGTGGCACTGGAGTTATGGACGGATGTTAGCCACCGTGTGGGTGCTGGGAATTGAATCAATGGTTCTCTGCAAGAGCAGCTGAAAAAAAAAAAAAAAAAAAAAAAAAAAAGAAAAAAACAACAAAGCAAAAATGCTAAATCCATATTAAAATTTTTCTTTTTTTTTCTTTTTTTTTTTTTCAGTCTTCGAGACAGGGTCTCCCTGTAGCTCCAGCTGTCCTGGAACTCACTCTGAGGACCAGGCTGGCCTTGAACTCACAAAGATTCGCCTGCCTCTGCCTCCAAGTGCTAGGATTAAAGGCGTGCGCCACCACGCCTGGCTTAAATTTTTTAAGACATTAGGGGGTGGGGACAGGGCTATTCTTGCAGAGGACCCTGAGTCTGTTCCCAGCAGCCAACATCTCACAACCAAAGAATCCAGTTCCTTCTTCTGGCCTCCACAGGTACCAGGCACACATGTGGTGCACTTACATATATGCAGGCAAACAGACACATGAAATGAATCTTTAAAAAAAGGAGGGGGCTGGAGAAACGGCTCAGTGGTTAAGAGCACTGGCTGCTCCTACAGAGGACCCGGGTTTGACTTTCCCCACCCACATGGCAGCTAGCAACCATCCATACCTCCAGTTCCAGGGGATCCAGCGCCCTCTTCTGACCTCTGTGGGCACTTACATACATGCAGGCATAACACTCATACACATTAAAAAAAAAAGAAATTAAACTTCATATGGTTGATCATGCTTAGAATCTCAGTACTGGGGAGGCAGAGACAGGAAGATTACTGCAAGTTCAAGGCCAGCCTGGTCCACATAGTGAGTTCCAAGCCGGCCATGAGTACTATATAGCAAGATGGTAAGAAGAAAAAGAAGAAAGAAAGAAAGCAAATCAAGTGAATAAAATAAGACAACAAGGGAAAAAAAAAAAGACACCCAGGTGTGATGGTGCACACCTTTAATCCTAGCACTAGCACTCAGGAGGCAGAGGCAGGTGGATCTCTGTGAGTTCAAGGCCAGCCTGGTCTACAGAGTGAGTTCCAGGATACAGGTCTCAAAAAGACCAAAAAAAAAAAAAAAAGCTTGGCCTGGCCCTGGGGTTAGCATAGAGACTCAGGAAAATATGGTTAAATGAACAGTAGGCAAACGCTGGAAGATGGCTCAGAAAGAAATGAGCTCACCAGGCTGGAGAGATGGCTCAGCAGTTAAGAGCACTGGCTGCTCTTGCAGAGGACCTGGGTTCGATTCCCAGCACCCACACGGCGGCTAAGAACCTTCTTAGGCCAGCTGTGGTAGTGTACACCTTTAATCTCACTGCTTGGGAGGCAGAGGCAGGATCTCTGTGAGCTCAAGGCCAGCCTGGTCTACAGATCAAGTTCCAGGGCATCTGGGACTAAAGGGAGACCCTGTCTCAAAAAGACAAAAAAAAAAGAAAAGAAAATGAACTTGCTGTATAAGCCTGACAATCTGAATTGCATCTCTGGAACCCTAAGTGGAAGGAGAGAACAAGAAAACTGACTCCCGACAGTTGTCCTCAGACCTCCACACAGTACACACACTGTGACATGCATGTGACTATCCATGCAAACAATAATAACTATAATAAACACAGATGAAGTGTCATTAATGGAGCTAATAGGGTTAGAGGTACATATCTCTGTAGGAAAGTGTATGCTGAACTTGAGCAAGCCTCCAGTTTCTGTCACTGCTACACGCATTGCACACATGTGGCCCAGTTACATAGATGGAGGCAAGACAGTCATACCCATAAAATAAAATCTAATAAATTAATTAATTAATTAAAAATAATTTTACATGTACTTATGTGCCGGGAGCCAAAGCTGTCAGGCATACATGCTCACAGAAAATTACTAACTTACTTATCTCAGGAGTTTAGGAGCCAGCTTACTTGCCTCAGGAATTTACAAGCCAGCTTACATACCTCAGGAGTTTATGAGTGCACCTTGCTTATCTTAGAAATTTACTGCCATACCAACCCCAGACAAAATTAGTAAAATAGGAATTCCAGTTACAGTCATACATGGTAAAAAACATTACTTAAATAAAGGTAGATGGTGGGCTCCTTCTTTAGAAAAATATAGTAAAGAAAAAACCAAAAAGACCCTCCCTTCCTAAAAGCCCTTACAAAGGTAAAATGGAAGGGAAGACATTGCACTGAGTGATATCATACTCAGTTACAAGTAGAAGTGTTTTTCCAGACTTAATAAAAGCTCAGTCCCTCGAGCAAGGAGCTGCACCTGATAGAATGAGTAAAAATGGAAATCTTGGTTATAGTTATGCATGTTAAAATGCAATACTTGGTCAGAGGCAAGTGGCGGACTTCTCCTTTAAGAAAAACAGAACTAATTAAGAGACTCTCCCAGGCCATGGCTTGAATTACAGCCTAGAGATTGGGCACCAGGAAGAATGGGAAAGAACCAAACTGAAGCTTCAAAGGGAGACAATGTCTCACATCTCACAAACAAACTCTGTGGTCTTACGACCACTGTTTGTTCCCGGAGATGTGCTAATCTTGAGCAAAGTGCCATGTGTAAATACTTCTGGTTAGTGCTTCAGGTTAATATGTAAAACTTAAACTCTTTAGTAAAGGGCTTAATTGTTCCTGGGGATGTATTAATCTTGATCTGTCTTTTCTGACATGTACTATATAAACAGTTGCTTGCTCTTAGTAAAATGCACCAGATTCAAGACCACTCTAGTGTCATGTCTGTCTAATATTCGCTGAACCCGTGCCCTCCTTCCATGACCCTGCTTCCCGCAGATTGAGTGAGCCCCCCGCTGGGACGGTTTGCGGCACTTATGTATGCTGTGTGTTTACCTACACAAGCATACCACAGCACACATGTGGAGGTCAGGACAAGTCGTAGGAGTCAGTGCACTCCTACCATGTCCCGGAGATCAGAACTCAGGTCATCAGGCTTGGTGGCAAGCACCTTTATCCACTGAGCCATCTTGCCAGCCCTCCATCTTCCTTTTGAAACTTTCTATTGCATGGTCTCTTGTTGGTGATCACTGGGAAGTCCTCTCAGGAGGCCTCCCATCTCTTGTTTGGACTGTCTTCCTAGCTGCAAGACACCAACAGCTCACCTCTCTCCATGCCTCCTACTCTCTCCCTGGTTGGATATTTTTAGAGTGTTTTATTTTCAGACAGTCTTCATCACTGCCATCAGCTGTCTATCTGAAGTATTTTCATCAAATATTGTGTTTGTGTAGTTAAACCATAACTTTCTGTAGAGGAAAGCACAGGCATAAATTATTCCAAAATGATACATTGAAATAACTTCTGGTCTTTTTGTTTTGTTTTTCTGAGACAGGGTCTCCCTGTAACCCTAGCTGGTCTGGAACTCACTATGTAGACCAGGCTAGCCTTGAACTCATGGAGATCCATCTGATTCTACCTCCCCTTCCCAAGTGTGGGATTAAAGGCGTGTACCACCACACCTGGCTTACATAACTTCTAAATTGCTTTGGTTCTTGTATCTAAATGTAGGTGTGTTGTTATTCAAAAAAATCAAGGGAAGTGGTCACAGTAGAGGGTGGGAGACTGGTGCAGGAGGAACCAGCCTAATTGTTCCATCCCAACTCAACCTTCTCTCTATTCATCTCTCTCTCTCTCTCTCTCTCTCTCTCTCTCTCTCTCTCTCTCTCTCTCCCCACTACGACACGAATTAAGCAGATGACAGAAAGGAGAGAAAAAAAAAAAAACCACAAGATCATAAAAAAATAACGATGGGGCTGGAGAGATAGCCTAGCGGTTAAGAGGCTGACTGCTCGTGCAGAGGACCCGGGTTCAATCCCTGCACCACATGGGGCTAAGAACCATCTGATAACTCCAATTTAGAGAACTCCAGTTCCAGGGGAATCCGACGCCCTCTTCTGACCTCCACGGCATTGCAACGACACGGGTGCACAAACCTATATGCAGACCAGTACATTCATAACACATACAAAAATAAATTTAAAAAGAATTGTAGACACACTAGAGAATGTTTAGTTGAGGGCTTTCAAACTCTCTTTAGAAAAGCGACTGAGAGCAGGATGAGGATATAAGGTTGAAGGCCATTTCAGAGTGCCCTGGTTTGATCCCCAGCACACACCAACAACAACACACACACCACACACACACACACACACACACACAGAGTTAGAGCTAGCCTGGGCTGATTAGTTCAAGCTCAATCTCTGCTAACATATAAGACCCTGCCTCACAAAAAAAAAAAATTAAAAAAGCAAAAGTTTCTTCAAATGAACTCTAACATAGACTCAAAGTGTAAAATAAGTCCTCCTTGTCCCAGCTAAGGTGGAGCCAGGAGCTCTGAGCGCTGGACTGCCTTCCCTCTGTCTCACCCGCCTGGCCTTCACATCTGTGAGCTTCCATTAGAATGGCCAGTTTGTGCTGGTTTGTCAGTTTTAATACCGAAAGTCCTGCATCCCAATGAATTCCTGAAGCCTGGGCACTTGGGTACAGCGAGCAGCTGGTTTTGCCTCTAGGCTCAATGAAGCAAGCCAAGCATGGTGGCACACACCTTTAATCCCAGCCCTCAGGAGGCAGAGGCAGGCGGATCTCTGAGTTTGAGGCCAGGCTGGTCTACAGAGCAAGTTCCAGGCCAGCTGAGGGACCCAGGGAGAACTTGTCTCAAAAACACCAACCAACCAAGGAACTAACAAATTAAAACAAAAACAAAAGCACTGATAAGCACCTGTGGATGCAGTGGGGAGGCAGAGGCAGGTCGGATCTCTGAGTTCAAGGCCAACCTGGTCTACACTGAGAGTTCCAGGCCAGCCAGGGCTACATAGTCTCAAACAAAGAAACAAACAGAAAAACAAGCAAACTAGATAAACATGTGGCTGAAGATGCCTAGGCTGGGAGCGGTGGTGAATGTTTGCGTCCTACAGTAAGTAACTATGCCCAACAGCGGCCTGTGCTTGGGCTTAAATTTACCTGCTTGACAAGTCCTCTACCACTGAACCATGTCCTCAGCTATTGACTGATTGACCGATTAGTTGGTTGGAACTGAGGGAGGACCTAGACCAGAGCCTATGCATTTACCAGGTAAGAGCTCTACCACGGAATTAAGTCCCCAGCCTTCATTTTTATATTTTGGTAGTACTGGGGATTCGACCAAGAATCTTCATGAATTGAGGGAAGAACTCTACCACTTGCTACAGCCTTAGCCCTCTCAGCCTTTTAAAGTCTTGTGTCTTTTTCCTTCATTTAACCTAGAAGACTGTTGGTTGGTTTGTTGTTGTTATATTTTATAAATTATATTTTATGCTTACTAGTTCGAATAAATGAACAACGGTAACTTTCTGGCTTATGTAGGGATTTGTGCACCCACTGGTACGTTCCCGTTTAACAAATGGAATGCCGCGAGAGGATCAGCTTAAGAAAGGGGTCGGTCAATAATTTTTAACCCCTGGATTACTCAGACTAAGACATAGCACCTTGCATTCTCCTAGAAGGATAGTGGTGAAACAGTTAACAGAATGTTCTTCCCCAGCTCTGCCATAGTGTGGGCTAGCCTGGGGATATATCTATTCAAGCCAATATACAACACTGGGTTCCTCTTTCTCCTT
>VZQC01009898.1:102113-138824 GCA_009823505.1 Rhizomys pruinosus
CCCCCCCCCCCCCGCCCCTTTGTCTGGTAAGGGGAAGAGAAGACTGTAGAACAGAAGTATTTCTGGCTCAAAAGTCGTTCTTCCTATAGAACATTTTGACATTCTCAGTACGTGCCGGGTGTTCAGTTTAGCGAAAAAATGCTTGGGTAGCAAGCACAAGGATATGGTTGGATCCCTTGCACTAGAAATAAAGAAAAAGTTCTAAAATAAACAAGATTCTAAATGAAACGAAACATGGGTACAGTTTTAAAATTTATAGCTTCCAACCAACCTACAAAAAAGTATCCTTGGGGCTGGAGAGATGGCTCAGTGGTTCAGAGCACCGACTGCTCTTGCAGAGGACCCGGGTTCAATTCCCAGCACCCACATGGTGGCTAAGAACCGTCTTTAACTCCAGTTCCAGTGGAATCCGACACACTCTTCTGGCCTCCACAGCCTTGCACAGCATGGCTGCACCAACCTACATGCAGACAGTACATTTATACACATAAATAAATTTAAAAAAAAATTTTTTTTGGTCTTTTTCGAGACAGGGTCTCCCTGTAGCTCTGGCTGTCCTGGAACTCACTCTGTAGACCAGGCTGGCCTTGAACTCACAGAGATCCACCTGCCTCTGCCTCCCAAGTGCTAGGATTAAAGGTGTGCGCCACCATACCCGGCAAATTAAAAAATTAAAAAAAAAATATCCTTCAGCCAGGCATGGTGGCTCAAGCCTTGAACCCCAGCACTTGGGAGGCTTGAAGCAGAAGGATTGTCATGAGTTCAAGGCTAACCTGGGCTAGAGAGTGATACTCTGTCTTCTAAAAACAAAAGAAAGAAAACAAAACAAGGGTCTTGGGGTGTTGTTCACTGGTATACTATATACCTAGTATGCCTGAAGCCCTGGGTTCAGTCCTTAGAACCACATAAAACAGGGTGTGGCAGCACAGGCTTGTAATCCCAGCACTTGGAAAGTAGAGTCAGAAGAATCAAACTCAAGGTCATCCACCTCTATAACATGGACTACAGGAGAGCTGGTTTCAAACAAATAGATCCCCTGGTTGTGGTGGTGCACGCCTTTAATCCCAGCACTCAGGAGGCAGAGGCAGGCGGATCTCTGTGAGTTCAAGGCCAGCCTGGTCTACAGAGTGAGTTTCAGGCCAGCTGGGACTAATGGGAGACCCTGTCTCAAAAAGGACCAAGACAAAACAAAACAAAACAAAACAAAACAAAACAGAACAACAAACAGAGCCGGTACAGTGGCGCATACCTGTGATCCTACCACTTGAGAGGTAGAGGCAGTAGGATCAGAAATTCGAGATCATCCTTGGCTACACAGGGAGTTCAAGATCAACCTAGGCTACAGGTGACCATGTGCAAACACACACACACCCCAACAACAACAACCACAAAAAGCAGGAAAGCTGGAGAGATGGCACAGTGGTTAAGAGCACTGGCTGCTCTTTCAGAGGACCCAGGTTCAGTTCCCAGCATCCATGTCTAGTATTGTGGCATATATCCACAATCCCAGCACTTTGGAAACAGGGTAGGGGGATTACAAATTTATAAATTTGAGACCAGCTTAATCTATATAGCTAATTCCAGGCCAGCCAGGGCAACATAAAGAGATTCTGTGTCAAATTAATTAATTAATTTGATGCTCTTCTCACACTCTAATACCACTTGTTCTGAAACTCTATGTCCAGGGCTAAGTTGGTGAGTGGAGGTTTAACTGACTGGTCTAAAGACTCCGCTCTTATTTTGTGGTGGGACATATGCTGAGAGGAAACTAAAGACTCCGCTCTTATTTTGTGGTGGGACATATGCTGAGAGGAAACCAGAAGAAGGAGCTGGAAACAATATCCAGCCCCTTGGCAGCTCTAATTGAGGCCTGTCACACAGACAGCTGCAAATTGCATTCATCAATGAATTACAGCAATTATAGCCCCAACCCCAGCCCCAGCCTAATTGGGTGACACATCCAGTCAGGCAGTCCCTTCTGATCCAGAGAGGCCAAACACTTTGGATTTTTGTGGTCATTACCTACAGCCCAGACCCTAAGCTTTATCCTGGGCCCACACTCAGCTTGCAGACAGTTCATCAGGGAGACTAGGCCCCCTCTGAGCCCCAACAGGTCTCCTGAGCACCTCTTTCATTCACCCCTGGATGATCATCTAACAGTCTAGGCCCAAAACTCACCGCTGGGCTCTGAGCTGAGTTTCACCCAGATTTGGTTCTTGGGAGAATTGGTTTGCTGGCACATCCAGAACCAGCTTAGACTTGTTCCCTGCTGGCACTGAGCCAGCTCAATTCCTCCATCCTTGCTGCCCACCCTGACAGCACGAGGCAAAAGCTGGGGTGAGGCTCACATGAAACCTGTGGAGGTGAAATGGAAGTGTCACCTCCCACAAGGACAAGTATGTGGCCGCCCACATCTGTCCAGAGCATCTCCTCACAGGGCTTCTTCCTCACCCTCCCAGGAGCCACCTGCTCTCATTTTAGCAATGTAAGGGTGTGTGTGTGTGTGTGTGTGTGTGTGTACCATAGGACAGCCGTGTGCTAACAACAAAAGAAGGCAGAGGATATGGAGAACAACACTGGCTCTTCTCAGCTTGAGCCAAATGCACTCAAAGAACGTTCTTTCCTCTCCCTTTCGTTTTGACACCCCCCCCCCCAATTCCTGCAGCTCTACAAATTGGGCTGTTGCCAGAAGAAAAGCAGAGTTCAGAGGTCAGTCCCCCCCAACACCCACTGAATAATCATTTCTTTGGCTCTCCTACCAGTGGGGCTTTGGGTGGAGACAAGAAAAAGACAAGGAAAGGAGGTGTCTTCACTGATGTGGAGTTTCAAATGAAACCAGGCCAGGCCTGCCCTTCCCCTTCCAGGGAATGTATCCTGTGCTGCCTAAGTAGAAAGAAGTCAGGCCTTGAGGGTGGATTGCTCCTGAACTGCCCTTTCTCTGTGACAGGAAGTGGAACTGGATACACCCAATAACAGAAAACCCAAGAGAAAGGGTTAGTGTCAGGTGTTCCTTGAGACCCTAAAGCCCTCTGCCACGGTATTCCAGGACCCACCAATACCCACCGAGGCTGCAGGGAAGACTCCAGAACCCCAGCTCTCTGCAAAGAAGCTCAGGAATTCACCTGGCTGCCAGATAAGCCTCAGGAGAGACAGGACAAGATCAAAGGCAGGGACCAGGGGTGAGGCAGGAGTGCAGGGCAGAGAGACACTGGAGGTGGAGCCAGGTAGGCCCAGGAAAGATGAGGGCTGGTGGAGAGTGAGAGTACCGGGAGGACTGGATTGCCACACGACAGCAGTCAGGACTGGGGCTTGCCTGGGTCAGGTTGCTCTTCTCCAGTTGCGCCCTGGGTGGAGGCCTTTGATGCTCCACCCAGATCCCCTGGACTGAGTGGACGTCTGCTGCCAAGGGCTCCCCTTCTCTGGACATTTGCCCTTGGCCTAGAAGAGCACTGCAGCCACCAGCAGACAGCCATCTGTGGATAGGGCATAAAAGATCAACCTTCCTCCTGTGGAGGGGAGTGTGTGTGTGTGTGTGTGTGTGTGTGTAAATATCAATGAGACAGGATCTCACTACAGCCCAGGCTATGCTCAAACTCAGTATATAACTGAGAACCATGAACTCTTGATCTTCCTGTCTCTCCTCCTAAGAGCTGGGATTATTGGCTGGTCCCCCTATGCTAAGCTTTGATTGATTTATTGGTTGATTGATTGATTGATTGATTGACATTTTATTTGTGTGTGTGTGTGTGTGTGCCCATGATTTTAGTGTTTGTTTGTAACAGACACTAATGTACACAAGGCTGGCCTAGAACTCAGAGATCCCTTTGATTCTGCCTCACAGATGTTGGGATTAAAGCTGTGCACTATCATGCCGAGCTTTCTGGGGTCTTTGTTGCTGTCATTGGTTGTTTCTGTCTTTGGAGGGGAATGGTTCTTTGGTTTTCTCTTGGCTTTTGTTTTTTGTGATTTTCCTTTGGGGGGTGGACTTTTTGAGACAGGGTCTCCCTTTTAATCCCAGCTGGTCTGGAAGTCACTATGTAAACCAGGCTGGCCTCGAACTCACAGAGATCTGCCTGCCTCTGCCTCCCGAGTGCTGGGATTAAAGGTGTGCACCACCATGCCCAGCTTTTTTTTAATTTTTAAATTCATGTTTATTTTATGTATATGAGTATTGTACCAACTTGTATGTAAGTGCACCCATGTCAAGCAATGCCTGCAGAAGCCGGAAGAGGGTGTCAGATCCTCTGGATTTGGGTTAGTCACCATGTATATGGATTTAGCTAGTTACCATGTATATGGTGGGAACCCAACCCAGATCCTCTGGAACAGCCAGTGCTCTTAACCATGGAGCCATCCATCTCTCTATCCCTTCTCTTTTTGTTTTTTTTTCCTAATATCTTATTTAATATTTTGATTTTATATGTATGAGCATATTGTCTATATGTAGTGCACCTGTGTCATGCAATGCCCACTGAGGTCAGAAGAATGCATCACATTCCCTAGAACTGGAGTTATGGATGGTTGTTTGCTGCCATGTGGGTACTGGGAATCAAATCCCAAATCTTCTGCAAGAGCAGTTAGTGCTCTTAACCACTTAATCTCTCCAGCCCCATTTCATTGGTTTGTTGGGTTTTTTTTTAATTTTTATTTTATTTATTTATGTGTATGAATGTACTGTTTGCGTGTAGGTCTGTGCGCCCGTGTCGTGCAATGCCGCGGAGGTCAGAAGAGGGTCTCAGATTCCCCTGGAACTGGAGTTCTCCTGGAATTGGAGTTACAGACGGCTCTCAGCCGCCATGTGGGTGCTGGGGATCAAACCCAGGTCCTCTGCAAGAGTGGTCAGTACTCTTAACCGCTTAGGCCATCTCTTCAGCCCCAGGAAAAAAAAAAACACTGTCTGCATGTAGGTTTGTGCACCCGTGTCGTGCAATGCTGCGGAGGTCAGAAGAGGGTCTTGGATTCCCCTGGAACTGGAGTTCTCCTGGAATTGGAGTTACAGACGGCTCTCAGCCGCCATGTGGGTGCTGGGGATCAAACCCCGGTCCTCTGCAAGAGCAGGGATGGCTCTTAATAACTGCACCAGGTTTTGGTTTTGTTTGTTTTGTTTTTGTTTTGTTGGTTTTTGTTGTGTTTTTAAAAACAGGCTCACTATGGTTCCACTGGTCTTGCACTTACGAGGTAAGCTTCAGGTTTGGCCTGAACTCATATCAATCCTCCTGCCTCAGCTTTCAAGTACTGGTTAAAGGCATGTTCATTTATGTTGCTACGCCTCATCCACCTCCGCTTTGTCTTCCTCTTGATTACAAGTTTCGGTTCTGCTTCCATACGGCATAAGGTGGGCATTCTTTATGGGATACTTTCCCAAACCCTTTCTTCGGGTCCAAGGACAAATCAGATTTTTAGCTGTGAAGGACATTCTATGTCCCATCCAGTTTCCTTCACTTTCTCCTGAGAGTCTGTTGTTGTATAAAAAGGGGTCTGCAGGGCATGGTGGCACAGGTCTTTAATCCTAGCACTCAGAACGCAGAGGCAGGTGGATCTCTGTAAGTTCAAGGCCAGCCTGGTCTACAGAGTGAGTTCCAGGCCAGCTGTGGAAAAAAAAAATGGGGGGGGGGGGGACATTCTGTCTCTTGCCAGGAAAAAAGAAAAACCCAGACAGATCTAAGGCACTTTTTTTTTTTCACAGATGGGGCTGGGACCTGACAGAACCTTCTTTTTTGTGTGTGTGTGGAAAAAAAAAAAAAAAAGTATTTTATTTATTATTATTATTGATTTTTTTTTCTTTTTGGTCTTTTTGAGACAGAGGTCCTCCGTAGCCCAAGCTGTCCTGGAACTCACTCGTAGACCAGCTGGCTTGAACTCACATAGATCCGCCTACCTCTGCCTCCCAAGTGCTAGAGAGTAAAGGTTGTGCCACACGCCCGCTCCAAGACACTTCTTTCTATACAAAGTACACTATTTCTAGTGGCTAGTGACAGAAATCATTAAGAAGATTTAAAATCTTTCTTTTCAAAGAATGAGCACACCACAAAAAAAAAGAAGGATCAGAGAGCCCACGGGGGTGGCCGCATGCCTTTAATCCGAGCACTAGGAGGTATAGGGCAGGTGGATCTCTTCTTTGTGAGTTCAAGGCCAGCCTGTCTAAGAGTGTAGTTCCAGGAAAGCTGGGGGCTACAGGGAGACCCTGTCTCGAAACAAAAAAAAAAAAAAAAGAATGATCAGAGGAATGTGGGCTTCCTAATGCTATTTTGTAATCTCTGTACCTTGCAAAACTTCTGTTGTGTTTCCAGAACTTAATGGTTCTGGAGCAGAGACACAGACTCCCCCTTTCCTTCCTTTCCTTTTGCCAAGGGAAAGACTAAGGCTGGACCCCAGCCCTTGGGGGAAGACACAGAACTCTTGCCTATCAAATTTCCTGCTCAGCGTGCCTCCTTGCTACCTGAGTGCAGCAATGTACACCTTTGCAAAAGTACAAGCTGCCTTGCTTTGTCTGGGTGTTTTTGTGTGGTACTGGTGGGTCCTTGAACTCAGATTTTTTTTTTAATGTGTATGAATATACTGTCTGCATGTAGGTTTGTGCACCCGTGTCATGCAATGCCATGGAGGTCAGAAGAGGGCGTCGGTTTCCCCTGGAACTGGAGTTAAAGAAGGTTCTTAGCCGCCATGTGGGTGCTGGGAATTGAACCTGGGTCCTCTGCAAGAGCAGTCGGTGCTCTTAATGGCTGAGCCATCTCTCCAACCCCTGAACTCAGCTTTGTTTTCTTTTTGTTGGGGGTCTTTTTGAAACAGAATATCCCTTTAGCTCCAACTGGCCTAGAAACCAGGCTGACCTCAAATTCACAGAGATTTGCCTGCCTCTGCCTCCCAAGTGCTAGGATTAGATTTTATTTCTAACAGAAAGATGATGTTTCATGTTTTTGTCTTTTTGAGTCAGGGTCTCCCTGTAGCTCTGGCTGTCCCAGAACTCACTCTGTAGACCAGGCTCGACTTGAGCTCACAAAGATCCACCTGCCTCTACCTCCAGAGTGCTAGGATTAGAGGTGTGCATCACCATGCCCGGCTAATACCATTCAGATTCTATGTGATCCATTGGCATGTAAATGGGTGGGGATATTGTTGCAGGACTGCCCTCTCCACTCTGCATACATAGACATCTCTCTTTTTTTGAGACAGGATCTCCGTAGAGCCCCAGCTGACCTGGAACTCTCTCTGTAGACCAGGCTGGCCTTGAACTCACAGAGATCCACTTGCCTCTGCCTCCCAAGGACTGGGATTAAAGGCATGTACCCATACCCAGCTGGACATCTTTTTTAAAACTTTATTATTTTAATTTTCTGTGTATGAGTGAATTGTCTGCATGTATATAAGAGCACCCGTGTCGTGGAATGCTCTTGTAGGTCAGAAGAGGGCATTGGATTCCCCTGAAACTGGAGTTTTGTTTTGTTTGGTTTGGTTTGGTTTGGTCTTTTCAAGACAGGGTCTCCCTGTAGCCCCAGCTGTCCTGGAACTCACTCTGTAGACCAGGCTGGCCTTGAACTCACAAAGATCCCCTGCCTCTGCTTCCCCAGTGCTAGGATTAAAGGCGTGCGCCACCACACCCAGAGAAACTGGAGTTATAAGCAGTTGTTAGCCACCATGTGGGTGCTGGGAACCATCCTGGGTCCTCTGCAAAAGCAGCCAGTGCTCTTAACCTCTCTCCAGCCCACACAGACATCTTAAATGCCAATGGCTCTTCTCCGTATCCTTCCTGCATATAAGCTACCTGCTTATGTATATGCAAAATCACGGTGTGGATGATCCAGCCTGTGGATTATCCAAACACCCAGCTGGCATCGCCCTCCTCGGGTCAGCCTTCCTGAGCCCTTCCACTGCTCCAGAAACTTCAGGGGTGAAGGTCAGGATGATGAAACCCCAGTCTGTCAATACTGTGGCTGCTGTTTGAGCAGTGTGATGAAAGATCACAGTCTGTTGGGCAAAATAATGTTAGGAATTTTCTGTGGATTCCACATATCAAGGCTTGTTGTTAGGTGCAGTTAAAAGCAATGTATAGAATTGAAAGAGTGTGAAAGAAGCTAGGAAGATCATCAGCTAAGTAACTAGATTTGGGTCAGGCAGGACCACAGTTTGGTGATATTTTAAAATAATTCAAGCTGGGGCTACAGGGAGACCCTGTCTCGAAAAGACAAAAATTAATAAATAAATAAATAAAATAATTCAAGATTTGCAAAGGCCTCTGGTATCCTGAGAGCTTTATGGAAAGGAGAGCAGGCAGATCTTTCTGGTTTTCCAGTTTTCCCTGCCCAGAGGGCCGTCCTGTAATCTACCCTTCTGTTTGTTTTTGTTTTGGGTCTTTTTGTTTTTGGTATTTTTGAGACAGGGACTTCCTGTAGCTCCAGGTGTCCTGGAACTCACTATGCAGACCAGGCTGGCCTTGAATTCACAGAGATTTGCCTACCTCTGCCTCTTGAGTGCTGGGGTTAAAGGCATGTGCCACCACACCCTGCTACGCTTCTGGGTGGCTACAATTTGGACCTGTTTTCTCCTGATTTCAGTAGAAAGAATGCACACTACATCTTTCATTCTCCATGTAGACCAGGCAAGCCTGCAGTGAGCTGCCCTCCAGTCCTCCAACGTCCACCTCGTGCATGTGGGATTACAGCTGTACTACCAGAAGAGACTAACTTTAATAATGTATTTTGAATTCATTAAAATAATATTTTATATATCTCTCTCGTGTGTGCGTGTGTGTGTGTGTGTGTGTGTGTACATGCACACACGCATGTATGTGTGTATAGATCAGAGGATGGCCTGAGAGAGTCAATTTTCTCCTTCTTCCATGTGGATCCCATAAGCTCAGTTCCTCAGGCTTGGAAGCAGCCACCTTTACCCACTCAGCCATCTCACCCTTGCCAGCCCCAATAATGTACTTTATTTAACTCAAAACAAAAGAGTATCATTTCAACAGCATCGAATTCATGTAAAGAACTGTATTTTATACACAGTGTCTCTCATTTCCCAGCCACATTCTCTGGGTTCACTTACCACGCAAACCTAGTGACTGCCATGATGGACTACACAGGTCTTAGATTGGTCCCTCTGGGAGACCTGACTTTCACCCTGCTCTAAGGTGACAGGAGACCGGGCATCTCAGGAATCTCATAGAATTTGAATGTCCTCAGGTGACTGTGGGAGGAGCTGGAGGAGGGGATGGGGACAGTCTCTGGGGAGGGTCCCAGGCCAGGTAATTACAGCGAAGGGGAGGAAGGAAACTGCTGCGTTTATTCATTCACCTTTCGACCCAGGCCTCTCCTCCACAGCAGCTGGCAAGGTCAGGCTAACAGAGTCCCTCTGTAACCCAGGTACTTTGTTCTGGCATCTGCTTCACCTCCTCTCCTCCAGGAAGCCTTTCCGGATAAGCACTCCACTCTAGGCAGATGGCATTTATAAACTAAAACCACTCCCCCAATACACACCCTCTAACCCTTGAGGGGACAGAGTGTTTCAGAGATAAGTCTTGATCACTAGTGCCCAGAGACAGAACAGTGAGCTAAACAGACTAGGTCCCAGCCTGAAAGGCAGAAGGTAAACAAGTTGAACACAAAACACAAGGTCATTTCATAGGATCCTAAGATGAGGGGAAGGATGCTCAGAACTCAGAATCAACTTCCACTTCTTGCTGATAAATGGAAAGTGGCCCAGTAGCTGATGCAGGTCAGTGCTAAGAGTGCGTCCCTGAGGCCCTGGGCTCAACTAGCACCACAAGAACAAAGCAAACAACAACAAAACCCTACCTATATTGTAGTGGCACAGGCTTGTAATCTCATCCCTCAGGAGGCTGAAGCAAGATCATAAGCTTGAGCCTGCCTCAGCTACATACTAAGACCCTGTCATTTACACACAAAACCCCAAACATTAAAAAATGCTGGAGGAGCTAGGGAGGTGACTCAGCAGTTAAGAGTACCCACAGGGTCGGGCATGGTGGCACACACCGCCTTTAATCCCAGCACTCCAGAGGCAGAGGCAGGCAGATCTCTGTGAGCTCCAGGCCAGCTGGGACTAAAGGGAGACCCTATCTCAAAAAGACAAAAAAAAAAGAAAAAGAGTACCCACAGGCAGAGTACCTGAGTTCAGTTCCTAATACCCATATGGCAGGTCACCACAGTCTGTGACTGCAGTTCCAGGGGATTCAACACCCTCTTCTAGCCTCCTTAGGCATGCCACACACGAGGTATACTCACATACATGCAGGCAACACAATGGCACACACAAAGTAAAAATAAGTTGAAAAAATTCTGGAGATAATAGTTCAGCAGTAGAGTGCTTGGTCTACCAAGTTTCCAGTGAATTTACTTCTTCCCTCCTCTAAAGCAAGCATACTATATAGTTGGTGAGCGCTTGGTTCCCTCCTTCCACTATTTGGGTCCCAGGGATCAAACTCAGGTTATCAGTCTTCGTGGCAGTCACCTTTACCTGCTGAGCCATCTTGCTGGCCCACATATACCCTTTGACACAATTAACTTTCCCCAATTGTACTAAGATATACAGCAGCTCCTGTCTCCTTCACATTGTGACTTCAGTAATAAAGTCATGAATAAATGATACACATCCACATAATGGAATTTCATGTAGATACAAAAAAAGAATGAAAAAAATCATACATCTCAGCAGTCAATCATGTCTGAGATATAAAAGAAAAAGTAAATCTGAACCACAGGATACCTTATATAATCCTGTGTGTGGTTTCCAAGGATAACTTTTTTTTTTTCATATGTGAAGAAAAAATATCTGGCAGAATAAATTAAAAATTTGTTCACATCAATTAGCTCTGAAGTTTAGTTTAGGGGTGTCTCTATTTTCTAATTTAGATTTCTTTCTTTTTTTTTAATTTTTTTTTTTATTTATTTCTGTATGTGTATCAATGTACTGTCTGTATGTAGGTCTGTGCACTCGTGTTGTGCAATGCCTGCGGAGGTCAGAAGAGGGTCTCAGATTCCCCTGGAACTGGAGTTCTCCTGGAATTGGAGTTTCAGACGGTTCTCGGCCGCCATGTGGGTGCTGGGTATCGAACCCTGGTCCTCTGTAAGAGCGGTCGGCGCTCTTAACCACTAGGCCATCTCTCCAGCCCCTAGATTTCTTTCACAATAAAGATGTCACCTCTAAAATAGAATGGGTCAGTAAGCATTCTTTTGTGTAGGAAGTATAGCTAAGTGACAGAATGTGAACTTACCATGTGGAATGTCCCAAATTCAAGCCCAGCACCAAAATGGAAGTATTTTTTGTTTAAGAAGTTTCTCATTCTAGCTCCAGCTAGCCTAGAACTCTGTGCCACTCAATTTGGTGCTGAATGCTCATCAATCCTCCTGCCTCACTGTTTTAGGGTTATAGGACTAAACCACCATGCCTGGCTAAATAACTTTTTTTTTTTTTAGATAGTCCATCTGTAGCTTCAGCTGGCCTTTGCTATGTAGACCAGGCTAGCTTCAATATCACACTGATCATCTGCCTCTGCCTACCCAATGCTGGGACTAAAAGCCTCTGCCACCATACACAGCCCAAACATTTTTTTTTTTTTTTGAAGGAACTAAAGAACAAAAAAGCAAATTTCAGCCCGGCCAAGGGAAGTGGTCTGTGATATCTACTAGCAGACGCCCCACAGATGGCCTTGGAAATGTGTTTACTCCTTTCAGGGAACTGAGCTTGGCCTGGGCCTCTATTGCTGCCTCTGTGCAACACTGTTCCCTTTCCAGTGCCCATTGGTCCCCATTCAAGGCAGAGCCTTCTGGAGAGTAGGCCACTGTTTGCAGGGCCTGTCCAACCACTGCGATGTAATGTTATCTACAAATTTCATTTTTGAGAACCACACAATCTGTTTGGGAAAGAAAAAACAATGGGGTCTGAAGAGATGGCTCAGTGGTTAAGAGCCCTGGCTGCTCTTGCAGAGGACCCGGGCTCCATTCTCAGCACCTATAACCACATATAACTCCAGTTCCAGGGGACCGAAGCTCTTTGGGCCTCCACAGGCACTGCATGCACATGACACACTTACACACAAGCAGGCAAAGCACTCACACACACACAAAATGATACCTAGTCAGCATGAAGGAGGGTGTGGACTTTCTAGCCAACTTTGAGGGCAGAGTTACGCTAGGCTTGGGAAATAGTAATATCTCCTACTCCCCAGGAAGGGAATCAGGGAGTGGGTATAAAGCTGGTCCTTAATCTAATCAAGGAGAGGGAAGTGGCAGAAATGGAGGGAGAGGAGTGAAGAGCTCTGAGACCCCACATTTGTTCTGGTCTCCCATCCCTTGTCCTTTGCTCTAGGAATACAAAGTACTGGCCTGGGCTCAACTATCTGGCTGTACCAGAAGTAGCTGTGTGACCTTGGGCAAGTCACTGCCCACTCTGGGCCTAAGGGACTCCTCTCTTCTCTTTATCCTTCTTGAACCCATGCAGGACAGGAAGGACTGGAGAGGGCAGGGGAAAGTGGGAGATGTCTCCCATCTTTTCCCCTATAAGGAGAGGTTCCAGGAAGGGAAGACATGCCAAGAAAACGGGGTCCACCTGGATTCAACAGTCAGACTTGTGCAAGGAATGGGGTGGCCAGTGGGAGGAAGGGTGAGTCAGAGGGAGCCCTAGCTCTGCACCTACAGGCTTTCCCTCATGGGCATCCAGTTCAGCCACCACTCCTGTCCCCAGGGACCCCCTCCTTGGTCTCCTTCTCAGGGCCTCAAGGAAATTCTACTTACTAGGGAAACTAGGCCAAAGGACCATCTGCCTCCAACCCTAAGCCTCCCTAGGCAGAATCCTCCCTGCAGGCTGAAGAATGAGAGCCTGCGTCCCCTTCTCCCTGAGTACAGGCAGGTGTCATCTTCCCAGCCCTCTGGTCCCATTGACGGGTCAAGGTGGAATAATTCCCAAGTTCCCAATGCCTATCTATCCAGCCATACAATGTGGCTTCCTACTAAGAATTCCCCAGAGCTCCCTTCTTTCCACCACACTGTCAAAGCAACTGGCTTGTCCTCCTCTCAGTGGCCGCACAGTCCCCTCCACCAGATGGACAGTGGGCCCTGAGGGATGTAGGTCTGGAAGGAACAGTCACAGGCCTCCTGTGTACCATGATCCCAGTCTGCCCAAGGGTTTGGGTATAAGGAATGGTGTTTGGCTAAGCAAGAACCAGGGGCTGGTACCTCAAAAGCCCTTGAGATGGTGGCTAGGTGCACCTCTGTACATCTTTCCCTAAATCTAATGAGCTCAACACCAGAGGTGACCAGAAGGAGGAAAAAAAATGTCCTTGGAGCTTTTAAGTTGGGAGGAAAGATCTCCCAGGACAGGATTATTCTGGCCACATCCTTCCCAGCAGGGTACTGTCCCTAGGCTGCAGGACTCTATTCCAGAAGACTGACAGTGATAAATCTGTTATGTCAGGGAAGCCAGGTGGCACAGGTCCCTGGCAGAACCAGCCTAGCAACTCTATCAAGCAGTCCCCAGTACTGACGTACACTGGGGCACCTTTCCAGATCAATGCACACTCAGCCCATCCTGTCAGTGGGACAAATCTAAAGGAGTCCTGACTTTCCAACAAGCCTCAGCTTTTGGCAAAGCAAAGTTCCTTAGGAAGCCACCCCCAGGGATGGGGGGGCTGCCAGAACCCTCCCCGACCCTTCACAGGATCCTGGAGCAAAATTGTGAGCCTGCTTTAGGGGGATCCCATGTTTACACAGAGGGTGTGGGTGGAAGGGAGGGGGGGCTACAAAAATTGTGTTTGGCTTTTACTCAGGACTCCCACCCAGAAAGATTAGGAGAATCTTATTGTTCTGCTATCAGACACAGCTGGCCTTGAGCTGAGGGGGAACCCCCTCCTGGAAGTCTGAGCAGGAACTCAGGCCTGGGCAATGCAAGCATGTTATTCTACTGCCCTTTGTTTTGAGATAGGGTCTCACAGCACCCAGGCTGGCCTCAGTTCCCAGTGCCTCTTGCGTCCGCCTCCCAAGTGCTAGGATCACAGGTGTCCACACCATGGTGTCCAGTGTTTTCGGACACCTAAGAAGTTGGGAAGGAGGTAGACTTCCATTACTGCTGCCCCTCTGGGGAGAACAGCTTTGTTCCCATAGAAGAGAGACTCAGGCTTAGTCACCAGGCTAACTCAGATCTCCCCAGCAGCAGCTGCTGCATCAGCAAGATTGAGCTCAGAGCGGGCGTCAGGCCAAGGAGGGAGACTTTCCATTCTCAGCACATCCTCCAAGGGGGAGAAGAAATCAGAGGAACCTGAGGACTGCGGAGTGGGGCTGAGGCCAGATCGGCACTTCAAGGTCTTAGTAGACAGACCGGTGCAAGAGACCTTGCCATGGGCAAGGACCTAGGTGAGCAGCCGGTCTCAAGGTCCAGAGGCAGAGGATGAGGGGAGAACAGCCAGGAACCACAACCCTCCACGAACTAGAGCTCAGGCAATAATAGCTCTAAGGGTTCTTTAATTAGTCCCAGAATGTTCCCCAGCCAGCCTGTAAGTACATAATCTAATTTTTGTGAGCGCTTGTTATGTTAATACACTTTCAAGATAAACTGCCCCCATGTCTCTCTCCACATACAAATCCTGGGCTCCCTGGGGCTAGACAAGGAGAAAAGTGCCAGACCAAAGAGCCAGAATCATCCAACTTTAATAACTTACAGGCAAATGCTAAAAAATAGTTAATAATACAGAGTACACACACAGCTTATAAAAAAGGACTGTGGATATACAAACAAACGTGGGCAGGGATTCTTGGCACTTCCACATAGACACAAAAAATAAAGATTTCTGTGACTGAGTTCCTTGAGGAGCAGCAGGAGACCCCCAAATGTGGGGAGATGTGGTTTGTTCTCTAAACATCTTTCTACACACTCCCCCTGCAAAAAAAAAAGATAACATCCCAATACAACGGAAGGAAAAGGGGAATCAGGGTCGAGGTAGAGGCAGCATTTAAAGTCTGAAGTCTTAAAGTCCCTAGACTAGAGGTGAAGACGGACTGCGGAAAGACACCTCCTCTCCCATCCAGCCCCCATGTGGCACTAAAACAGGACCCCCATGCTCCTCAGTCCTTTGAGGTGGCCAGGTCCAGCACCGAGGCCGAAAGGTCACAGGCCCTGCCTGACCAACCATGTGTACTGACCCCTACTAAATAAGGAGAGGCAGCCTCGGGTCACCGTCTCTTCTTGCCCACCAGGGCAGCTTTCTTCCTCTTGAAGATCATCTCGTACAGGCGCTCCAGGCCTGGCTGCAGGCCCAGCCCATCCACAGCACTGCAGCCCTGCACATGGGTCAGCGTCCCAGCTGCCAGCTCTCGGACAGCCAGCCTCTTCTCCACCTCGGCTGCACTCAGTGCCCCAGGCTGGTCCTGCTTGTTGGCCAGCACGAGCACCGGCACCCCCTGGTTGTCCGAGGCCCTACTGATCCGGTGGAGCTCCACCTTGGCTTCCTCTAGCCGTTCAGTCTCTGCAGAGTCCACCACGAACACCAGTCCGTCTGTCCGGCGGGTGTAGGAGCGCCACAGTGGCCGCAGCTTTTCCTGACCCCCAACATCCCACACTTGGAAGGTGATTCCACGAGACCCCCCCCCCCAAGGGCACCCGGATCTTCTCAGTGTTGAAGCCTTTGGTGTGAGGACACTCTGAACAAACTCCTTGAACTTGAGGCGGTAAAGGAGGGAGGTCTTCCCAGCTGAGTCCAGCCCAATGACCACAACGTGCAGGGCTTGGAAGTGGGGCAAAAAGGAAGGGGTGGGCGCCATGTCGGTCAAGTGATTCCCCATAGTGAGCTAAGGCGTAGATCTCAGGGAGGCCCGGAAATGCAGACTGCAGGTAGTACAGCTGGGTTATCTAAACAGGAAAAGGTCAAGAGGGAAAAGGAGCCGTTTAGCAATAAACACGAAATCGGTAACTTTGAGATCCTTTCCCAGCACCCCATCCGTTTTTAATTTAAAAAATAAAAAGATTTTTCAGGTACCTCTAGCTGGCCATGGAGGTGCACACCTTTAATCCCAGCACTAGGGAGGGGCAGGTGGATCTCTGTGAGTTCAAGGCCAGCCTGGTCTACATAGGGAGCTACAGGCTAGCTGGGGCTACTGAAAAACCCCGTCTCAAAAAGATAAAAGGATTTTCAGGTACCTCTTTTCACTTTTTTGTTTTGTTTTGAGACAAGGCTGCCCTGGAAATCACTATGTTGACATTGGTCTGCCTCTGCCTCCTGAGTGCTGGGACTAAAGGTATGCACACCCTTGCCCGGCCTTTTCACACAGCCTTTAAAC
Organism: Rhizomys pruinosus; assembly: GCA_009823505.1. Classification (NCBI taxonomy): domain Eukaryota; kingdom Metazoa; phylum Chordata; class Mammalia; order Rodentia; family Spalacidae; genus Rhizomys; species Rhizomys pruinosus. The sequence goes on from VZQC01009898.1 coordinate 118,394, forward strand.
TTTATTTTGTGTTTGTGTGTAAGCCTGTGGAGGTCAAGGAACAACTTCTGGGAGTCGGTTCTCTCCTTTCACTATCTGGGTCCCGCGGATTGAACTCGGATCCTAGGGCTTGGTGACAAGCACCTTTATTCGCTGAGCCATCTCGCCGGCCCCTACCCCCACAGCGCAGGCGTTGCCCCTGCCCTCGGGGCCGAGAGACACCCTCAGGTCCCGGGACCCTCGGCGGTGGCGGCATCGTGCGAACTACATCCAATGTAAGGTCGGTTTCCACCGTCCCTTCTCCGGGTTTGTGAGATGAAAGCAGACGTCCTGACTTCCACTCCCCAGACCAAGAATAGGCAGGAATGCAGCGGTCTGGCAGGGACCCCTAACTATACCAGGGTCCCGACGCTGAGACTCCGGGTCCTGCTCCCACACGCCCTCCTTGCGCCGTGACGCGCACTCCACCACCCTGCGACAGTCCCCTGCACGCCTCCCTCCGATTGCCGGCGTCTCTGCACCCCAGAACACCCCCTTACCTTCCGTCAGCCGCGCTCCGCGCCAGCCTCCCGGACCTACCACGCTGCCCAGCAAACAGCTCGCAGCTCTCCAACCGCTGCAGATTCTACCGCTCTAGACCCGGGCTCCGCCTTTTTAAAAAAAGCCCTCGTGGCGTCACAGACGCGGGCCAATCAGAGGCCCGTGGTCGGTGGGGGCGTGGCCTGGACACCCGTGAACTGCTGCAGCCGCCCCTCCTTAGTGAGGGAAGTTCCCTCAATCCGGAACCGCTTTATTTGATCATTTCTACTTTATTTGAACATTTGGAATGAAGCCAGGAATTCATCAGGAATGGGCAGTGGGAGAGAATGAAGGGACCGGCGTGGCGGGGTCTGACTAGAGAAGAGAGAGGACTGCCCTTACTACTGACACCACTGCAGGCAGAGCTACGGCCCCACCAGCAGTCTCCCTCCACCGAAGGGTCTAGAGATGCTGACAAGTTTTATCATTCCTCATTCTTTTCAAACCAATGTTTACCTGGAACCCTCATACAACTGATTCATAATGCTAAATCCATGATCTCTTTGTTGAGACAGGCACACACATAATCCAGACTGGCCTTGAACTGGTCACATCCCCAAGGTTGACTTTGAACTCCTGATCCTCCTGCCTTCACCTCCCAAGTGCTAGGATTACAGGCACACCTTTTGTTTTGTTTTGTTTTGTTTTTTTGGTCTTTTCGAGACAGGGTCTCCCTGTAGTCTCAGCTGTCCTGGAATTTGCTCTGTAGACCAGGCTGACCTTGAACTCACAAAGATCTGCCTGCTTCTGCCTCCCAAGTGCTAGGATTAAAGGCGTGAGCCACCACGCCCGGCTTGTTTTTTTTTAAACTTTTTTTTTTAGATTTTATTTATTTTTGTATGTGTATGAGTGTACTGTCTGCATGTAGGTTTGTGCACCCGTGTCGTGCAATGCTGCGGAGGTCAGAAGAGGGTGTCGGATTCCCCTGGAACTGGAGTTAAAGATGGTTCTTAGCTGCGATGTGGGTGCTGGGGGATCGAACCCCGGGCCTCTGCAAGAGCAGTCGGTGCTCTTAACCACTAGGCTATCTCTCCAGCCCTTGTTTTGTTTTTAAAGGGTTTTTATTTATGTGTATTCGTGTTCTGTCTGCAAAGTTCATATGTGCACCACATGTGTGTGATACCCACAGAGGCCAGAAAAGGGTGTTGGATCCCCTGGAACTGGATGGAGTTACAGATGGTTGTTTGCCACCATGTGGATATAGGGAACTGAACATCAGTCCTCTGGAAGAACAGTTAGGGCTCTTCACACACAAGCCTCTTGGTTCTATCCCAAGTTCTTCAACAAGTAAATAGATAGGACCTGTTGCTTTCACACTGTGCCTCTGTGTGAGCCAGAGTTCTAGGAGTATAAATGCCTCAAAGCACTTACCTATAATGACAGGACTGAGAGCTGGCAGGCAAGGCAGTGGCAGTATGGGAGAACATATTAGTTGTGTGTGTTTATTTTCTAAGTTTTTTTTTTTTTTTTTGGTTTTTTTGAGACAGGGTCTCCTTGTAGCCCAATCTGGCCTGGAGCTCACTTTGTAGACTAGTTGGTGTCGTGTCCCCGGTCGTCCATGACAAGTAAGACACTACACGAGAGCGATCGTCCTCAAGCAGTTTATAGTCGGTACCCTTACATCCGCGGTCTCCCCCTCTCCCTTCGCGCGTGGTTCTACCACACACGTACCTCAAGGCCTTCACAACAAATCGAATTCCCCACGTGGGTCTCCAAGGATAGGATATCTCTTATATGCGGAACAGAGGGCTTTCAGCAAGGCCAAAACCAAATAAGGACATGTTTGCTGCATGGAGCGCTCACCCCGTGGGGGTGGGAGGCGGAACCCGGCACCATCTTTGAGGTGATGGCACTCCGCAGCTCCCAACTGTTCCCCCTTTTTGTTTTAATAGAGAATGGTCTCGAGGCCGCAGATGGCTGAATTCAACAATCCCCCCTGTCTTAGGATCATTCCTTCATTAAACCCGTCATAGGATACCCCATGCCCTGAGGGTTCCATGCTTAGGTAGAAGGAAAGTTGCCCTCTCTGAGTAGGATCGTGAAGACATTCAGGGGCGACACGACCTTTAAGATTTTTGCATAATTGAGAGCCAAGCTTGTGGGGGAATGTCCATCTTCAATGGCAACAAAGCCTGTGCTAGTAAAGCCATGTTCCGCTGTCAAGATACTCTCAATTTTACAAAGACACCACAGGAAGAGGAAAGATACGAACAACGTTACGCATGCCAAGGATCCCAACCTCGCCCATTCCTTGAGATGATTAATGGCTGTTGAGATCCTAGGATGACAGTCCGATGGCAATGTCCAGGTCCACTCGTGTTGCACTGCATTATTTCCACTCTTAGTTGGGTCACCAATCATTCAAACTGCTCAGACCAGTTTCCTAGAAGATAGCTAGAAAGTTGTTTAGATAGATTTGCAGCATGGGAAAAGTTATTACTGAATACTAGTTACACAGAGGCCTGAATTGTTTAAATTCACATCCTAATTTGTGCTATCTGTATAAGCACGTAATGCTTGTTTTGAAATGATTATAAATATCCACGAAATAACCACCGCTAGAGGAAAGGTGGTAGCATTCAGCATAAAGCATAAAACAAGTCTGTGTTACCACAGGTGACATTATTCTTTCATAGCTTCCATTATATACAAGGAACACAAAGGGGGCCATACGCATACAGGCACGGGTTTGAAAGTGCCAAGCTCCCCTGAGCCATGTGGCATTGGACCAGCTGGTCCCCGAGGGGGTGCATCAAACCAGCCTCCTGTCTGGTTATGCATACGTACACAATCACTGTCCTGGGATTGTTAGTAATCAGTTGGAAGACAGTAATCCATTTAGGGGCAGGTGTATGGTCTCTTGTACTGCTGCTAATGTGGTCATCTAATGGTAAAAAGAAGGACCTCCATGTTATCATAGGTTGCAAAAAAGTGGGGAATACTTGCGCTGAATGGGTGACTGGGATAGGTTTAGGGACACTGTCATCAGCCCCCAACGAAGCTCTTCGTCATCGCCATGGCCATGGCACCATCATCACGAGTATCCCACACTTCCACATCTTGAACCACTCGGGTGAGCCTTTCTGGGATCCAAAGAGGTTGTTGGATGATCCTGAGGAAAAACACAGCTCCTCTCACCCATGTTAGGACGGGTCGCGGCCATACCATTTTCCTGTAAGTATGTCTTTCCACATTACAAGCCCTTTTGAAGTGTTAATAGTAAAAGGAGCAATCACAAGTCTTTCCTTTGGAGGAGAGCCAGAGGCTATTCCCCCTTTTGTTTTTGAAGGCACTCCTTTAGTGTAATTCCTGAGGCGGGATCAACAGAGACATGAATGGGAGGAGACCCCTGGGATTAAATCCCAAGAGGACTGTTGTGGCAGAAGTGGGCACATTGATGACAATTTTTACAATATCGCAAGCATCAGCTCGAGAGATGTGAAACTCGGGAGGAATTAACATGAAAGCGGGAATGAAAGGTGCATGCAAGTTCCTGAGGGGAGGAGAGAAAACACTCAGAGCTCTGGACACCTTATCAACTGAATCATTGCCTTCGTCTAGTGGGCCGGAAACAAAGAATGGGTGTTCTCTCTGGAGAATTAGCATGTGTAAAGTACGCAGAAGAGACCTGATGGCTGAACCTGAGATTGATCTTTCCTACTACCTCGAGCCTTTTTAGGATATTAACAACATATTGGCTGTCAGAAATCAGGTTAAAGGAGCATTAAAGGTCTGAAACACTGTTATGACTATAGAGGGGACAGTGAAAGCAAATCTTACCATGTCTTGAGAGTGAAGGGGAATGGAAAAGAACAATCTTTTATGTCTATAATATAATGGGCCAGTGTCTTTTGGACTTGCTGAGGGCAAAGGAAGCCCCCGCCTGCACGGGCCCCATAATTACCATTTGTTTAAGCACCCTCGCGCCCCATTCCCATCTGCCCTTTTTTGCTGCTCTTTTGCCATTTGCATGACTTCAGCCGCTAGGCCAGAATTGGTAAGAGGGCCGCCTAATTCCAACAGACCTTCATCCACACTTCAAAGTCTTTATTTTTGTAAGGGTTTATTGCCTGCCTACACTCCTTTGTACATTGTTCAAATACAATTGTTTAACAAGTGGCATGGCAGTGTCAGGGTCACCAAATACTTTTCCTGCTGCTCCACCATTCTTGCCACAAAAACAGAAAATGGAAAACATAGGCTGGATTTTGAGTGGCTACCCCCCTCCAGCAGCTCCGGATGAAACGAAGTGCCAGGTATCGCAAAAGGCGGAGGGGGTCCTGGGGCCGTCGGCTGTAGCGGAGGTCCCGGGCCTGCCGGCTGTATGTTAACCTTCACTTGCTCCATGCTTTCCACCAAACTCTCCAACTCATCAGCTGACATATCCTGCTCTTCGTCCTCAAGTTCACTCTGATCTGAATCTGAACTTTCAAGATGGGTCACTTCACTTCTCTACCATTTGACTATCTCCTTTTGATCTTTCTTCCTATAACTGCTCCAAGGCTGCCTGCCCTCTTTCCAATGCTGGACAGCACTTTTGATCCCCCAAACAGGCATGCACCAGCCTCCATATCGGGCGGATACCAGCTTTAAGCGTGCCTTGCTCCCACGCAAGATCAAGATCTCTCCCCAATTTATCCCAGCTTGTTTACTGTCAAACTCCCTGACACTAAGAACCAGGGGGCAATAAGATCACATTCTGTCAAAAAATTAATACAATATTTCCTTTTTAAGTTTTAGCCCCTTTGCCTTAAGAAAGTCTTTGAGGGAATAAAAAATTGGGTGGGTCGGTGAGTTCCCCATGTTAACTCCTTTGGGACACGCCCTGCAGAATACTGAGAAGACGATTACCCAGAAAGAAAAATAACAAACAGACTCCCAGCAAGAAGTAGATATACTTCCATCTACTGATCTTGGCTCGCAACTCCATGAGCTTTCACTTTTGATTCGCCAAACAGCGAATTTATCCTTGCCGCTTTACCGCGGTCTTTGACTTGTTGCTCACCGCGACCTTTATCATCCCTCCTTACCCGGGTACTTACAGGCGCCGCCCCGACTGCTTGAGGTTCTGATCAGAAGCGAGGATCCCCATACTGGGCCACCACTTGTCGCGTCCCCGTTCGTCCAGTGAAAGAAGACCCGACACGAGAGCGATCTTCCTCAAGCATTTTATTCGGGTACCCTTACAATACCACTCTCTCCCTCCCTTCCCGGTTCACCCCCTATAAGGCCTGAGTCACAACAAACGACTTCCACCACGTGGGCTCAAGGATAGGATATCTCTAAGCGGAACAGAGGGCTTCAGCAAGGCCAAACTCAAATAAGGCATGTTTGCTGCATGGAGCGCTCACCCCGTGGGGGTGGGAGGCGGAAACGGCGCCATCTTTGAGGTGCAGCACTCCGCAGCGCAGCTCCCAACAGGTTGGCCTTGAACTCACAAAGATCCACCTGCCTCTGCTTCCCTGAGTGCGGCGGATTAAAAAGTCGTGCAACCACCCAGCCAGTTTTTGTTTGTTTGTTTGTTTCTGGTTTGGTTTTTTTTTTTTTTTTTTTTTTTTTTTTTGGTCCTTTTAAGACAAGGTCCTCCTGTTTCCCAGATGGCCTGGAACTCACCATATCAGGCTGGCCTGGATCTCCCAGAGATCTGCCTCCAGAGTGCCTGCGTATACTGCTCTTTTATAGATCATCAGATAGTGACCTGTAGGACTTCAAAGGAGAGAGAGAATATGTCAACTGGCAGCTTCAGAAATGATTTCTAGTTCACTAGTCCTTTTTAAAGCCAGCTGGGAGAGGTGCAGGACTGAAGTGCATCATCCTCAGTAGCTGCAGTCTTGGCAGCTCCAAAGGGGAGGAGGTGTCACCAAGGGCAATGTGACCAAAAGGACAACAGGATTACCCCTCTAAAAGCTATGTGTGAAGGGGATTGGAAAAGGAGGGGGGAGTCCTTTCCTGCCCATCCACCTCAACCAGGTGCTGACAGATAAGCTTCCATCTGTTTAGCACCAGTCACCTGGCCATCTAGCCACCTCCTCCTCCCTTCCCTGCCACAAAACCAGCCACCTGGATTTCCTAGAGCTCTTAAATTAGTCTAGGACCAAGACTTTAGGAGATTCCTTTGTGTCATCCCCAATGACTGAATGAAGGAGCAGCCAAGGCAGAGCTGAGCACGGTGAAGCCAGGTGAGGAGAACCACAGGCTAGACCAGGGAGGCCACTATCCTCACAGGGTGCCCCTGCATGCCAGGCTCTAGTCTCGACAGCATTACAGATTTTTTTCCTTTAAAAAAAAAAGAAATAGGGCTGAGAGATAAGCCCTCAGTTAAGAACACCTACTGCTCTTGCAGAGGACCCGGGTTCGTTCTCAGCACCCACACATGGAGGCTGAGAACCATGCTTTAACTCCAGTTCAGGGGAATCTGAATGCCATCTTCTGACCTCCACAGCATTGCCACAACATGGGTGCATCAACATACATTCAGAAGTACATTCCATACACAACAAAAATATTTTAATTTTAAAAAGAGAAAGAAGCAGGTGTGGTGTGTATACCTTTAGTATCCAGCACTCAGGAGGCAGAAGGCAGGCAGATTCTATGAGTTCCAGGGCCAGCCTGGTCTACATAGCCAGTTCCAGGAAGCTGGGGCTGCAAGGAGACACTGTCTCAAAAGACCAAAAAAAAGGAAAGAAGAGGAGGTCTGGAGAGATTGCCTAGTGGTTAAGAGCTCCGACTGCGCTCTTGCAAGGGACCCGGTTTCGATCCCCAGCACCACATGGCGGCTGAGAAACAGTCTTCAACTCCAGTTTCCAGGGAATCTGACACCCTCTTCTGACTCCCAGGTTGAACGACATGGGGTGTAAAACTACATGCGACAGTATATTCGATACACACAAAATAAATAAATAAAAATTTTTAAAAAAAAAGAAAATAAGAAAAAGAAAGGGGCCAGGCATGGGCTAGTGCACACGTCTTTAATCCCAGCACTCAGGAGGCAGAGGCGGCAGGTTCTCTGTGAGTTCAAAGGAGCCTGGTCAAACATAGAGGGTTCCAGGACAGCTGGGCCTACATGGAGGACCCTGTCTCAAAAAAGACCAAAAAAAGAAAGAAAGAAAGAAAAAGAAAGAGATAGAAAGAGAGAAGAGAGAGAGAGAGAGAGAAAGAGAGAGAGAGAGAGAGAGAAGAAAGAAAGAAAGAAAGAAGAAAAGAAGACGAAAGAAGAAAGAAAGAAAGCTTATTTGGGTTGGGAAGTCTAGGAGCATGAGTCCAGCATCTGCTTAGCTTTATATTGTATCATAGCATGGTGAGAGATAGCAGGGCACGGTAGGGCCAGCCTGTGAGAGCTTTAACCTGTCTCTCCTCTCTCTCCTAAGACCAGGTTCTCATGTACTCAGGCTGGCCTCAAAACTCATCACACAGCAGAGGATGACCTGACCCTTACTGACCCCTCCTTCCTCACCTCCCAGGGGTTGGGATGACAGGTGCACCACCACTTGTGTCCACGCTGCTGGAGATGGAACCCAAGGCCTCCTGGCGAGGCCTGCGTAACCAAAGATGCATGGCATCCTCGCAGTCTCTAGAGAGTGTACTGGGAGTTGTGCTGAGAAAGTTGACTCAGGAGCTACTGCTTTTCTATTATTATTATTATTATTATTATTATATTTGAGACGGGGTCTCCCTTTAGTCCCAGCTGGCTGGAACCACTAGTAGACCAGGCTGGCCTTGATTCACAGAGATCCACCTTCCCTGCCTCCCAAGTGCAGGGATTAAGCAGTGCGCACCATGCCCAGTACTTTTCCTTTTTATTAATTTTTTTTTGATTAATTTTATTTCTTTCTGTATTGTGTATGAATGTTATTGTCTGCAATGCAATTTTGCATACCTGTCGTGCAATGCCGTGGAGGTCAGAAGACTGGTTCGATATTCACCCCTGGAACTGGAGTCTCCTGGATTTGTAGTTGTACGCGGTTCTCAGTCCATCAATGTGGGTGTTGGGGATCGAACCTGGGTCTCTGTAAGAGCGGGTCCGGTGCTCTTAACCGCTAGGTTTTTTTTTTTTTTTTTTACTTTTCCTTTTTTAATACATAAACCTGGTGTAGTGTGGCAGTTCATTCCTGTACTGTTCTAGTTTGTCTTCCATTGCTGTGACAAAACACTCTGACCGACACCAACTTGGGGAGGAAAGGGTTTATTCAGCTTACATCTCCTGGGTCACAGTTCATCACTTGAGGAGCCCAAGGCAGGAACTCAGGGCAGGAACCTGGAGGCAGGAGCTGAAGCACAGGCCATGGAGGAATGCTGTTCACTGGCTTGCTCCCCTGGCTCATGCCCAGCCTGCCTTCTTATACCATACACACAACCTGCCCAGAGTGGCACTACTCATTGTGGGCTGGGCCCTCCCACACTGCCCGACAATCAAGACAATACTCCACAGATGTGGCCACAGACCAATCCAATAGAGCGAATTCCCCAATTGAGGCTCCCTCAACCCAGGTGTGTCAAGTTGACACTAAAGCTATCCAGCACACCTACCTCCTCCTTTTTAAACAGGAGCTGCAGTCACTGCCTCCATGCCCCCTCCTTTGTAACTTCTCCAGTCAGTGGCTAGTCTTACCTCTATAATCCTTCATCTGACAAGATCCTAGCCCAGGCTAACCCAGATGTGGTAGCTGGTGGATCTCTATGAGACTGAGTTCAGCCTGATCTCCCTAGTGAGTTCCAGACCAGCTGGGGCTACAGAGAGACCTTGTCTTTTAAAAAATTAAAAAATAGGGACTGGAGAGATGGCCTAGCAGTTAAGAGCACCGACTGCTCTTGCAGAGGACCTGGGTTCAATCCCCAGCACCCACACGGCGGCTGAGAACAGTCTTTAACTCCAGTTCCAGGAGAATCCGACACCCTCTTCTCACCTCCTCGGCATTGCACGACACGGGTGCACCAACCTACATGCAGACAGTACATTCATACACATAAATTAAAAAAAAATTAAAAAATATCCTAGCCCAGGACTTAGGGCCTTGGGAGACCTGTTGCAAGAACATTTATACACTTACACATGTGCACACTGAACTGTCATAAGTAAGTGCCGTTCTAAGTTCTGAAAGTAGTGGAGGACTAGTGTCATGGAAGAGTTGGGAGAGACAGTGGATAAAGATCATTCCAGATGATGAAACAGAGCAAGAAGGAAAAGGAAACAGGAGGCTGGAGAGATGGCTCAGCAGTTAAGAGCTGCTTTTCCTCCAGGTGTGGTGGTGCATGCCTTTAATCCCAGCACTCAGAGGGCAGAGGCAGGGGATCTCTGAGTTCCAGGACAGCTGGGGCTATAGGAGGATCCTGTCTCAAAAAGACACTAACTAACTAACTAACTAACTAAATAAATAAATAAATAAATAAATAAATAAATAAATAAATAACTGGGACTAGAGAGATGGTTCTAGCAGTTGAGAGCCTTTGCTGCTGTTCTAGAGAATCTGAGTTTGATTCTTAGCACCAACCACATAGGCTGGCTCCCAACTGTTTGTATCTCCTGTTCCAAGATGTCTGACACCTTCTTCTGGTCTCTGTAGGTAGGCACCTACACACAGGGAGCATACAGTCACACACACACACACACATATTTTTAAATTTTTGTTTTGCTGGAGAGATGGCTCAGCCAGTTAAGAGCACCAAACTGCTCTTCCAGAGGACCGGGGTTCCATTCCCAGCACCCACATGGCGGCTAAAACCTCTCTTTAAGCTGGGCGTGGTGGTCCACACCTTTAATCCTAGCACTTGGGAGGCAGAGGCAGGAGGATCTCTGTGACTTCAAGGCCAGCCTGGTCTACAGAGTGAATTCCAGGCCAGCCTGGGCTATAAGGAGACCCTGTCTCAAATAAATAAATAAATAAATAAATAAATAAATAAATAAATAATTTTTTTGTTTTTAACTATGCATATATGTATGTGTCTGTGTGGGGGTATGTGGACATGAGTGCAGATACCCACGATGGTCAGAGGTACTGGGTCCCCCTGGAACTGGAGTTATAGGCAGTCGTAAGCTGCCTGATGTGAGAACTGGGAACCAAACTCTGGTCCTCTCCAAGCACTGGTAACTACTGAGTGATCTTTCCAGCCCCTGTATGATGTACCATCATACGTTGATAATACCCTCTCACTACTCCCTCCCCACACTCTGCCAGACATACCCACCATGTGCCCCTCCCACCAAAGACGTCTTTCTGGAGAGAAACAGAGGCCAGTTGGGATGACACGATGACACAGACACACCCTCCCTATCCCAAATACTGGAATGCTAAATTCTTGGCCTAAGAGTAAGTAATTCAACCAGTCTCTCACTAATAGACTAGCTTGGAAAATGTACTTCTGACTGGAACCATAACTTCCTTAGCATGTAATGAGAGATTTCAGTGATTCTAGGCAAAAAACAGGCCCTGCACTGAAGCAAGGGAGGGTGAGATGCCGGAAATGGCCGGACTCACCCTCATCTCTGCAGTAGCTGGCCTGGAATTCCAGTTCCTCCTCCATCTGCCTCCTGATTGCTGGGATAACAGACTGTGACACCGCTCCCAACTCCATGATACCTTAAACAAGTGTGTGTCTGAATGAACGGATGAAAGAAGTCTGCAGTCAGGAGTGGGGAGGAGGGACAGATGATTAAGAGCTGCTAGCAGCTGGGGAGTCACAAATCTCATTTCTGTTTCTTTTTTTTTTAAGTTCCAATAGGACTTACTTTTTTTTTTTTTAATTTACTTTCTATGTGTATGAATGTACTGTCTGCATGTAGGTTTGTGCACCCATGTCGTGCAATGCTGCAGAGGTCAGAAGAGGGCGTCGGATTCGCCTGGAACTGGAGTTCTCCTGGAATTGGAGTTACAGACGGTTCTCAGCCCCCATGCGGGTGCTGGGGATTGAACCCCGGTCCTCTGCAAGAGCGATCAGCACTCTTAACCGCTAGGCCATCTCTCCAGCCCTCATTTCTGTTTCTTTAGTAACAAAAAGGAGAAAACAGCAGGGTACTGCAGCCCAAGCCATTAATCCCAAGGCTTGGAAGGCTGAGGTAGGAGGACTGCCTCAATTTCAAAACTACCCCAGGATACATAGTGAGTTCCAGGCCAGCCTGAGAAGCAGAGTAAGACCCTACCTCAAAAAAATTAAAACATGGGGCTGGAGAGTTGGCTCAGTGGTTAAGAGCACTGGCTGCTCTTGCAGAGAACCGGGTTGTGTTCTCAGCACTCATGTGGCTGCTAACAACCCTCTTTAACTCCAGTTCCAGGAGATCTGATGCCCTCTTCTGACCTCTGCAGGCACAGTATGACTGGGTGCACTTACACAGATGCAGGCAATACGTGTATACACATAAAATAATTTTTTTTTGTCTTTTTTGAGATAGTGTCTCCTTATAGTCCCAGTGGTCCTGAAACTCACTATGTAGACCAGGCTGGCCTTGAACTCACAGAAATCCACCTGCCTCTGCTGGGGTTAAAGGTGTGTGGCCATTAATAAATTTTTTTTTTTTTTGGTCTTTTCAAGACAGGATCTCCCTGTAGTCCCAGCTGTCCTGGAACTCACTCTGTTGACCAGGCTGGCCTTGAACTCACAAAGATCCACCTGCCTCTGCCTCCCAAGTGCTATGATTAAAGGAGTGCGCCACCACGCCCGGCAAATAAAATATTTTTAAATTAACAAGGGGGCTGGAGAAATGGCTCAGTGGTTAAGAGCACTGGCTGGTCTTGCAGAGGACCCAAGTCTGACTCTCAGCACCCACACAGAGGCTAACGACCCTCTGTAACTGCAGTTCTAGGGGATCCAACTCCCTCTTCTGACTTCTGTGGGTAGTGCATGCTACAGGTGCACTTATATATTGCAGGCAATACACTCATACACATGAAAATAATGAAACAAAAAATAATTAAATTAACAAAAAGGAAGGAAACATATCGTTCCTCTCGTAATGAATTCAGGGGTGGGGAATTCGTGAAAGGGTCACACATCAGCTCTTCTTCCTGAGTCAACTTCCCAGACAACCATTCCCAAACCAAGTATTACATAGAGCCCAAAGCTGCAAATAAGCAGATGCTGCCCCCTGGTGGATATGTACGACACTCCCGAAGACTTTTTTTTTTTTTTTTNCGGAAAGAAAATTAAAAAAAAAAAAAAAAAAGAGTGCATGTTATGGTTCCACAGCGCTCAGGCTACGGAATCTGATTGGGCCCCAACCCGAGGTTCACCTCATCGGGCACTCATCACACTCGTGATGACCGAGCACGGAGTTTATACGTGTGGCCCTCATGGTAAGACTTCCTAAGTCGCCTCGCGGGTGGCCAGACAGACGGGCACCTGAGTGAGGGGAGATTCCATCTCCCACCCTACCTTCTGTGTAACCCTGTGTATATTCTGCCCCCTCTAGCTGCCCCCTCTGCCTCGACACTTCCTGTTCTAACTACTGCCTTCCATCTGCCTTCCTTCCGATCCTCTTTCTCCATTCTTTTTAGTCTCCCGTTCCATTATAGCCGTTTCCGTTTTGGATCCCTGAGTGCCGGCTAAGTCAGGGATTCCCTCCGATCTTCCCCATCCAGTTTGCTGTCTATTACCAGGACGCTGGGGACAGACTCTGGATCCGAATTTTGGCCTCCTCTGTGATTTTTGGGACGCCGACTTCACAGACGTGCAGGCCCCAATTTCAGAGACTCCTACACTGGTCACACGGACCTGGGGTCTCTAAGCGCCCACTTATAACTAAGGCGGATGTGCCTTAGCACTCGGGTGGGTGCTGAGATTAAAAAGAATCTATTTCCTTCCTACAGACCTCTTTTCTCTCTCTCTCTCCCTCTCTTCCTCTCCCCTCTTCCTCATCCTCTGACTCCTAATATGGGAGCCTCACACTCTAAAGGAGAGGCCCTGGGCCTCACACCCTTGGAGTGTCTCCTACACTCTTTACGAGAACTCAACCTCTCCAAGGAAATTAGTGAGAGACTCTGCTCTACTATCTGGCCAGGATATCAATTAGCTAACAATATTGCCTGGCCTGAGACAGGTACCTTAGATCTCCGAATTCTCAGCTTTGAGAGACTTCTGCCAGAGCTCTGGTAAATGGTCAGAATGCTTGTATGTATAGGCATTCTTTGCCCTTCACTCTAGTCCCCCTCTCTATTCCTTCTGAGACTAAAAGACTTCACTTATCTTTTTTCCTCTCCCTCCCCCTCTCTTTCTCTGCCCTCTGCAGTCTTTTTTCTTTCTTTTACTGTTCTTTCTCCGCTGCCTTGCTGCATGTGCCATCTCCGCCATGCGGTTTTTGCCCCAGTTGCCATGCACCACGTGCAGCTTTTTCCTCCTGCCTGGCATTGAAAAAGACATGCTGCAGACTATTCCTTTGGCAACTGTGCTAATCCACACCCACTCCTCAGCCGCCATCTTGAGGCTTTGTCTGCGCATGCCCCTGTTTACGCCCGCATGACAAAAAGCCTAAATTCACATCAGACTTTATAACTACATCCATTTCTAAATACAATCAATTTTCATTCTTTTGTACAATCAGTGTTTTGGTTTTTTATATTTTGTTTACAAAACTTTTGCCTAAATTTTAAGGGATTATTTCAGATTTTGGCATTTCCTTATAAACCCCATTTTATTCAGAAATCCATTTTTGTCTGCTTTGGGATATGTGTCTGAGATTAAGAATGTATGTTGACCATGCCCTGTCCAACCTGCATCCAGCTTTTGCTTCAGGCAGTAAATTTTCACTTGGCTGGTATCTTTTGATTTTTCCACTAACTAAATTTATTCTCATTAAATTAGCAGGTAATATGCACAAGCCACCAGATTTTCCTGCTTACCCAGTCCACCATCCTTCACAGGTGTACAAGAACAGACTGTGCTGCAAAGCACAGTAGGGCATACAGTCTATTTCCACCTAAGCAAATGTCTTAAACTCTAAGTGATTCTTTGTAAATGTGATAATTGTCTACAGCCCTGGACAAGGAAAGACAACTTTAGATAAAAGGGGATTTTCCCACTGTTCAGAGTTAATGGATACAGTTAGGTCATGTGTCTGCTCAAACCTGTCTGTGTGTTATAACAGTTCTTTAATGTGTCTTTGTAACTGTCATATGTCCATGTTCTGTGTTTTTTGTCAAAACAAAGTGGCCACTTCAAACTTGTTTTATTCTATGTTGCGCACAAACAAAAATTAAGTTTACTCTTGGCATGCCTCTTAAATTTTTTTTTCAAAGGCCTGATTTGAACCCGGGTTCCTAGGTTTCTACATTGTTTATCTGAAGGTTTTATTTCTTCTCTGTCCAAATTATTTTTCCACAGGTATTACAACTAAAAATTTTCTCTTCCAGTTTTTTCTTGGTTCCAGATGTCTGAAGACCTGATTTTTTGACCCTTATGGGTTCACTGACAGATTTTTTTCTCCTGTGCTATGTAACTGTCCTTCTGACCAAAGACCACTTTTTAAAAATCCCTGGATTCATTCATACTCTGGTACTTGGACAGTGGCACATTGCTTCCCCTGCAATCCCTTCCCTCCAATGAAGCAGCCTAAGTACCTTTGATATTGTCAGTTCTTTAATTATTATATATAATTCTGTTTTCCATCACGTGTTAAAGTATTTCAATGAAATCATAGTTTTAAAACCAAAGGTACAAGATGTCATCTTAGCCTTGGCAGCACAATTAATCAGAGCTGCGCATTTTAAATAATGTTTCTAAAGGTGTTTCTTATAAAAATCTCTTAAAGGAATGTGTGCATAAATGTGTGTGTATGACATTGTTAAACAGCATATTAAGATCTGTATGATTACAATGCATGTGCCTTTGCTTAGCACAACCTTTACAAAGTGTCATCGCCAAATTTATTTATTAGAACCTTATTTATGAGTGTATGCATGAAGTACCGTTCACTTTTAAGAATTCTATAATGTAATTATGGCACCTACCAGGTACTATATACCTAGTTACAGCCTCAAGTGAAACAGACATATATAGAGTTACCCATACATACTAAAATTGTTTTGTATATCTGTTATACTTTGCACATCTACCTTTTAATATCTTTAAGAGAAATTAGGTTTTACTTCCAGTGACCACACAGACAGTCCGAGTGTAACCAATTTGGGTGAGCCCTAAGTATTATCTGACTGCTGCTGGTATGTGACAATGCCCCCCCTTCCCTTTCCTTTTCAAAGCTATGATTCAAAATCTGGGGACAAGTGACATGGCCTTCATTTGAGAAAGTACTGATTTTTAACCTCTTTATTATCTTGGGTTTGTTTCATGGGCTATGTTGTTAGAAACTTTTGCCTTGCATGGTTTAAATCATTGTACTTTGAGTACATCATATTTAAAATGCTGGACACCCAAACAAAGACAAATTCCTTAAAGCAACAAGAGAAAAAAAAAGATACCTTAAGGGTAAACCTATCCGAATTACAACGGACTTCTCACAGCAAACCGATGAAGGCAAGAATAACCTGGAGCAAAAGCATTCCCCATTGTGAGGGACAATGTAGGGCCCAGCCCAGGTACTAGACCCAGCAAAATGTCAATCAATAGTGGAAGGAGAGATGAAAATCTTCCATGACATAAAACAACTTGAAAGAATACATTTCCGGGAAAACCAACCCTTCAAGAGAAGACTTGAAGCAATACAAAGAAAAGAAGAAAGGTGCAACCAACCCCAGACAACTAGAAGGAGAAATCAAATAAATAGCATAACTGCAGAGTAGAAACCTAATCAAAACCGCAGATGGATAATAAGGCAAAAAAGCAACACAAACCGAATAAGCAAAAAACCTTAAATAGTAATGACGAACTTCCCCAATCGAAAAGACATAGACTGGGATACTGAATTAGGAAACAGAATCCAGGGATGCGTGTCTGCAAAGAACACATCTTACCTTCAAGGTACAGGCACCACCTTAAAGCGAAAAGATGGAAAAAAAAAAAAAAATTAGTCCAAGCAAATGGTACCCAAAAGAAAGCGGTTTGCTATTTAAATATCGGATAAAATAGACTTCAAAGTAAAAGCAATCAGAATAGACAAAGAAGGCCATTACATTTTCCTCAAAGATCAATCCACCAGAAGATTTCACATTATGAATATATGCCCCAAATTCGGGTGCACCAAACTAATAAAGACAATTCTCCAGGACCACAAGTCACAGACACCCCAGCACACTCATAGTGGGAGATTGCAAGACCCCACTGAGTCCTTTGGTAGGTCAAAACAGACAAAAAATAACAGAGAGACTCTGAACTGAACGATATGATACAACAAAATGGACCTCATAGACCTGCTAACCTACAATGCCATCCTAATACCAGAGAATACACTTTCACTCAGGCATCCCACGGAACATTCGCCAAAATTGACCAAATCCTGGACACAGAAGAAACTCTACAAATACAAAAGATTGAAATAAATGTCATGCATCCTGTCAGACCACAGTGCAATAAGCTCCAACATCACACCAGGACAAGCCTCCTGCCTACAGGAAGACATGGAGACTAAAACAACACACTCGTTGAATTGGGTCAAGGAAGAGAGAAGAAAGAAATAAAAACATTCCTGGGAACTGAATGACAATGACCAAATACAACAAAACAAAACTTATGGGATTACCTTAAAAGCGTCCTAAGAGGGAAATTTATACCCTTGGGTCCTACATAGAAAAAACAGAAAGAGCACAAGTGAATGATCTAACACTACAGCTAAAACACTTGAGAGGCAACAACAGATAACCCTAAACGCAACAGACAAGGAAAGAAATAACAAAATCAGAGCAGAAATCATGAAATAGCAACAAAGAAAACAATCAAAAATCATGAACCAAAAGTTGGTTCTTTGAAAGAATAACAAGATAGACAGACCTCTAGTCCCGTTAACAAAAAGAAAGAGGAACAACGCCAAATCAATACAATCTGTGATGAAAAGGGAAAATATCACAAGGGACAATGAAAAGATCCAGAAAAAATATAATGGGAATATTAACAAGACCTATTTCTACCAAGTTGAAAATCTAGAAGAAATGGGATGAATAAGCTGATCTTGGGAATCAAAGCTTGGCCAAGAGGAGAACAGCAGCGTAAGTAAACAGACCCATACATATGAAGAACTAGAGGAGGTAGTAAGAAGCCTCCCAACTAAAAAAAGCACCAGGCCCAGACGGTTTAACAGCAGAATTCTATAAAACAGTTCAATTCAAAAGACCTACAACCATTAGGTCTGAAACTGTTTAGAAGTAATATTCAATCAGAGGGACTCTCCCAAATTCCTTCTAAGAAAACAGCATCAGTCTAATACCAAAAACAGCAAACACAGACTAAAAGGAGAATTATGACCCGGCTCCCTCATGGACACAGTTTCCAAAATTTCTTGAGACAAAATACTGCAAATCGCATAAGACCCACCATCAAGAAGATCATCCATCATGACCAAGTGAGATTCAATACCAGAGTGGCAGGGATGGTTCAACATACGACAATCAATAAACATCACCAAACACATAAACGGAATAATCAAAGACAAAATATACCATCATCACAATTGATGCTGAAAAAAGCTTTGACAAAATCCCAGCAATCCTTTCATGCTTAAAGTCCTAGAAGGAATGGATTGGAGGGATCATACCTAAATGTAATCAAAGCCATATAACAGGAAACCCCACAGCCAATTCATCCTAAATGGGGAAAGTGACGGAAACATCCTTTAAAGGTAGGAACTCGGCAAGGCCGCCCCCTATCACCACTCCTCTTCAATATAGTTGCTTGAAACACTTGCGATAGCAATAGGCAAGACAAGAAAGGGTAATTTAAGGAGTACTAATTGAAAAAAAAGAGGAAGTCAAACTATCCCTATTTGCTGATGCAGATTGTTTTACTTAATAGATAGGCAGAAAACTCCACCAGAAAACGCCTAGAAACGATTAACACTTCCGCAAAGTGGCAGGATACAAAATTAACCGTAGAAAATCATGGCCTTTTTTACACCAAGAACAAGCACTGGGAAAAGAATTCAAAGAGACCTTTCCCCTCAAGCCTCAAAACAATAGAATACCTAGGAAAAAACCTAACCAAAGACACCAAAGAACCCTACAAACAAAAATTTGAAACCCTTAAAGAAAGAATTGAAGAAGACCTCAGAATATGGAAAAACCTCCCCATGCTCATGGATTGGGAAATTAACATAATAAAAATGTCATTTTTTACCAAAACTCTTGGATAGATTTAACGCAATTCCAATCAAAATCCCAGAGTTTCTTCGTCACAGGCTTGGAACAAAAGTTCTTAAATTCATTTGGAGAAACAAAAGACCCCAGAAAGGCAAGAGCAATCCTGAGTGAATAGATCTACACAGGAGGGATCGCTATACCAGATTTTAAAATATACGACAGGGCTATAGGTCATGAAAACAGCCTGGTACGGGCACAAAAACAGACCTGTTGACCCAATGGAACAAAACCGAAGAGCCAAATCTGAGCACATACAATTCAGCCATCTCATATTTGAACAAGGGGCCAAGAAACCAAATGGAGAAAAGACAAGCATCGTCAGCATGGTGTTGGCAAAAACGGATCACCACGTGTAAAGAATGAAATTAAACCCCTACTTCGCGCCCTGTACAAAAGTCAAACTCCTATGGATTAAAGATCTCAGTGTGAAACCCCAACTCTGAAGGTGATAGAAGAAAAAGGTGGCAGCACGACAAGACAAGGCGTAGGAAAAGACTTCCTAATCAGACAGCAGCTGCACAAGAATTAGGTCGACAATTGACAAATGGTACCGCATCAAACTCAAAAGCTTCTGTACTCAAAGAAACAATCAAGTAAGTGTAAGAGGGAAATGCCACAGAGGGGGAGGAAACCGTCACTGCAGATACATCTGACAAAGCATTGATTTTCCAGAATATATAAACTACTACTACTCCAAAAAAACAAAGAAAAAAGAAAACAAATGGACCCGCTCAATAGATGGAGCAAAGAAAGGACAGAGGACTTCAACAAGCGAGGAATTAGAGATTGTCTGAGAAACACCTCAAGAACTGCTCAACATCACGAACATGAAGGAAATGCAAATCAAAACCACTTTAAGATATCTCGACTCCAGTAAGACTGGCTAGGTCAAGAAACAAATGATACCAAGTGCCTGGAGAGGTTGTGGGGAAAGGGAACACTCATCCCACTGCTGTGGGAATGTAAACCGTACAGCCACGATGGAAAGCAGTGTGGAGAACCCTTGGAAGACTTGAATGACTGCCACCCGACCCAGCCATACCAAGCCTGGGCATTAACCCTCAAGACGTACGCCACCAACAGAGATACAGAACGCCTGTGTTAATTTCAGCTCTCTTCACATAGCAAAGAGCTGGAACCAACCTAAATGCCCTCAACTGACGATGGATAGAGAAAATGTGGTACATCTACACAATGGAGTTTCTATGCAAGGGCAGTAAAGAAAGACGACAATCACGAGCTTTGCAGAAAATGGCTGGAGCTAGAGGACAATCATGCTGAGTGAAGTAAAGTCAGAGTGCCAGAAAAACAAACGACTAATGGTATCCCCTCATCTGTGGAATGCTAGTGCCAATTACCAGCAGTAAGTAGTTCTTGTGTAAGGGCCCATGAGCTTCTGTACAAAGCAGTTGGACATAAATGCATTTTGGAAACAACAACAACAAACAACAACAGAAATACTTCATAAAAGAACTGACTGAAACTTGAACTTCGCTCAAAACAGTCAAAACGTCCCCAGGAAAATATTGAGAAAGACTAGAGATGGAAAGCATGTTTGACAGAATGCACGTCTCTGGCGGGGTGGTGGAATGAGTGGGAACACGGGTCTAGATTTGTTAAAAATAATAAATAAATACACAATAAAA
>VZQC01009898.1:145733-181171 GCA_009823505.1 Rhizomys pruinosus
TAACTAAATTTATTCTCATTAAATTAGCAGGTGATATACACAAGCCACCAGATTTTCCTGCTTACCCAGTCCACCATCCTTCGCAGGTGTACAAGAACAGGCTGTGCTGCAAAGCACAGTAGGGCATACAGTCTATTTTCCACCTAAGCAAATGTCTTAAACTCTAAGTGATTCTTTGTAAATGTGATAATTGTCTACAGCCCTGGACAAGGAAGGACAACTTTAGATAAAAGGGGATTTTCCCAATGTCCACAGTTAATGGATACAGTTAGGTTGTGTGTCTGTCCAAACCTGTCTGTGTGTTATAACCATTTGTCATAACCGTTCTTCAATGTGTCTTTGTAACTGTCATGTGTCCATGTTCTGTGTTTTTTGTCAAAACAAAGTGGCCACTTCAAACTTGTTTTATTCTATGTTGCGCACAAACAGAAAAATTAAGTTTACTTTTGGCATGCCTCTTAAATTTTTTTCAAAGGCCTGATTTGAACCCAGGTTCCTAGGTTTCTAATCTGAAGGTTTTATTTCTTCTCTGTCCAAATTATTTTTCCACAGGTATTACAACTAAAAATTTTATTTTCCAGTTTTTTCTTGTTTCCAGACGTCTGAAGACCTGATTTTTTTTACCCTTACGGGTTCACTAACAGATTTTTTTCTCTTGTGCTATGTAACTGTCCTTCTGACCAGAGACCACTTTAAAAAAAAATCCCTGGATTCATTCATACTTGGACAGTGGCACGTTGCTTCCCCTGCAATCTCTTCCCTCCAATGGAACAGCCTAAGTACCTTTGATATTATCAGTTCTTTAATTATTATATATAATTCTGTTTTCCATCATGTGTTAAAGTATTTCAATGAAATCATAGTTTTAAAACCAAAGGTACAAGATGTCATCTTAGCCTTGGCAGCACAATTAATCTGATTAATTGTTTTAAATAATGTTTTAAATAATGTTTTAAATAATGTTCCTAAAGGTGTTTCTTATAAAAATCTCTTAAAGGAATGTGTGCATAAATGTGTGTGTATGACATTGTTAAATAGCATATTAAGATCTGTATGATTACAATGCATGTGCCTTTGCTTAGCACAACCTTTACAAAGTGTCATCGCCAAATTTATTTATTAGAACCTTATTTATGAGTGTATGCATGAAGTACCATTCACTTTTAAGAATTCTATAATGTAATTATGGCATATACAAGAAATTGTGTTCCACCTACCAGGTACTATATACCTAGTTACAGCCTCAAGTGAAACAGACATATATAGAATTACCCATACATACTAAAATTGTTTTGTATATCTGTTGTACTTTGCACATCTTACTTTTAATATCTTTAAGAGAAATTAGGTTTTACTTCAGGTGACCAAACGGACAGTCCGACTGTAACCAATATGGGTGAGCCCTAAGTATTTCATGCCTGCTGCTGGTATGTGACAATGCCCCCACCTTCCTTTTCCTTTTCAAAGCTATGATTCAAAATCTGGGGACAAGTGACATGGCCTTCATTTGAGAAAGTACTGATTTTAACCTCATTATTATCTTGGATTTGTTTCATGGGCTATGTTGTTAGAAACTTTTGCCTTGCATGGTTTAAATCATTGTACTTTGAGTACTTAAATGACCTTCATAGACCTTAAAGAACAAATTGTAGGACTTACTGCATAGGTTTAATGTCAACTTGATACACCTGAGCTGAGAAACCTCAATTACCTTCATTGGACTGCCCTGTGCCCATTGTGGGCAATGCCATTCTTGGCCAGATATTTCTATATTGTATACAATAGGCTGAATATGAGCCAGCAACACAAGCCAGTAAATAGCATCCTTTCCTAGCCTGTGCTACAGCCACTACCAGGCTCCTACCATGAGCTTTTATTATTAGTCAGAATATTTTTGCCACAGCAATTAAGAATTTATTAACAGTGCTTAAGTCAATGTTCCACTCTTTTTCTTTAGACTAGTTTCAGAAGACCAACGTGCCAACTGCTCAACTCTTGCTTGCCCGTTGCTCATTTTTAATTCCACCAACAAAACCCACCAAGCCCCACAGCCCAATAAATCAATAAATCACTCCCTACATCCCTACTACCTACTCCACCCTCCACCACACTCCCCACAACCTCATCCCCACAGACCCATCCAACTCCCCCCCCACCTATTCACCCCACCCACACCCTCCTACCCCTCTCAGCACCCATCTTATGGTGATAGAGGAAACCCAGACACACACCGAATCCCCCGCCCCCAGAGCTTCACATCCCACGTGATACCATTATTCCAGTTGTCGCTCTGTTGTCCAAACCACTAACNTTTACTTAATGTTCAAGTTTTACTTAGGAGTTGTATGGTAATTAATGTAACAAATTAAGTTCAAAAAATCCTCTTGGAGGTTTGGCAACCACACTTAAAGCTCCAATCTATTTTGGCAAGAGGGTTTTGAAGGGACAATATTTTGCCCCTACCCTCTGAGGTCGACTGGGGTCCTAGGGTCCTGCGCCGCAACTTTGTGCATTTCCTGTGGCAGTGAGTCACCAGTCATCCTGAGCCAGGGAAGTCTTGGAGATTCACTTAAAAGGACATCATCTGGCCAATGTCTAGTCAAAGGAGGAAAGTCCATGTAGAGGAGAGACTCCTCATGCGTCAAAGGGAATCTCTGGTCAAGCAAGGCCTGGCCTTGTCCTCACATAGATGGAACTGGTGAAGAGAGCCAGGCACAAGGCCTGAGTGAACCCCTTAAGGGACCAGAAACTCACTGACCTTAACAACAAAACAAACTTCATTTATATGAGCTAACTGTGTGGTTTTTAAACACATCAACAGGAAACTGTAATCTAAAGAAGAAAAAATGAAATAAAGTTTCTGATCAGAGAAATAGGTGGGAGACCTACTGTGCCAAGTTTAGAGATCTACTGTGTCATGTTAAAAATATCGTCAGAGGGGCTGGAAGAGATAGCCTAGCGGTTAAGAGCACCGACGCGCTTTCAGAGGACCCGGGTTCGACCCCAGCACCCACATGGCGGCTGAGAACCTCTGTAACTTCCAATTCCAGAGAACTCCAGTTCAGGGAATCTGAGACCCTCTGCTGAGCCTCCGGGCATTGCACGACACGGGTGCACAGAAACGGCAGGCAAACAATACATTCATACACATACAAAAATAGATAATAATAAAAAAAATTAAAAAAAAAAAAAAAAAAATAAAAAAAAATATCTCAGAGATAGATGACAGATCTAATGTGCCATGCCAGAAAAATACCACCTTTAATATTCTCATGGTTGTGGCTCTCATTCTGGAGCCCCTGTATTAAAGCTGGCCCTCAATCTAGAGCTCTGCGTACTAAAAACTTTTTTACAATTTCCCAAACCAGGTATGCACCATCCTTTTTTTCCCCTCTGCATTCCCTAGACCGGACACTCCAACTGCTAATACACCCAGTAGCACCCTGTACAGTGAAGTCCCTGCACTGGTAAACTCATGTAAGGACTCAACCAGCTTGCCTTTTCAGTTTCAGAGAAAATGTCCACTAAGGACTGGCCACTATCGATCTGGACCAAACCCAATGGGCAGAGCACTCCAAGCAGCCAAAATGGGAAACTCCAGCCTGGCAGCTGTTCCCCCAAGACTTTGCCCCTGATCATCTCTGAAGCAGATACAGAAGAACAGACCGCCCCCTTTTCCTATAGAAACAAAAGGCTGGGATGTCAAGGTTGTGAGCTCCAGAGCCCATTGGAATGCAGAGACACCTAAGACCGGAGGTCCAAGAACCTGCGCTACCAGGCATAGCCTTTGGCCTATGCTAAAGCAGGCCACCACCCGATTACTCAGGAATCTTCCGCCTCGCCCCTTGCCCTTTGGAAGCCAGATTCCAGATTCCAACCCACCCATCTCTCCTGGAATCCCACTCCCACCTTCGTCCTAATTCCCAAGCCAGATAGCCAATTCTGTGCTTGCTCTCTCTCTCACGCTGAGCCTAGCCCCAGATACCCTGAATTAAACTTTGGCTCCGAAGAACTTAGACCTTGTGGCCTTTCATTGGGGGGGGGGCCTCCATAACCTTACACCTCTTTCTTGGTTTGCTTTGGTTTCCGCCTCTCTCTCTCTCTCCCTCTCTCTCTCTCCTCTCTCTCTCCTCTCTCTCGTTTTTTGGGGGAGACAAGGGTCTCCCTGTAGCCCCAGATGTGCTGAAACTCACTATGAAGAACCAAGCGGATCTTGAACTCATGGAGTTCCACAGAGTGCCTGCCTCTTGCTCCTGAGTGCTGGGTTAAGGTGTGCATCAACCACCCAGCTTGTTCTTTTTTTTTTTTTTTTTTTTTTTTTTTGTCCTTTCGAGAGGGTTCTCCCTGTAGCTCCAGCTGTCACAAAGATCCGCCTGGGCTGCTCGTGTCTGCTGCTTGCCTCTCCGTCTTCTGGCATCTGCCTCTTCCGTCTTCTGGCCCTCCCAAGTGGAGGATTGAAGGCATGTGCCACCACACCCGGCGATCTAGAGACTAAGGCAGGTCCATCTTTGAGATTGTAAAACCAGATATAAAAATGGTATTTCCTGTGGCAAATCAATACAGGCTTTTCCATTATTATTAGCTGAATGACCTAGCCAATGTCATTATGTTTTAACATAATAAGGGGGAACTGGAGAGATGGCTAGTGCTTAAGAGCACTGTCTGTTCTTACAGAGGATAGGTTTCAGTTCCCAACACTGGTATGTTGACTAACAAGCATCTGCAGTTCCAGATCCAGAGGATCTGACACCATTGTCTGGCCTCCCCACGGCATTGCAAACCACAGAATGCACTTAGATCATGCAGGCAAAAATGCTCATAAAATAAGAATAAAGTGCAAACAGTAGAGTATACACCTTCTAAGAATATCAGGAGAATTTTAAGTCAGTATTGCTGCCATTAGCTTATGCTAAAGCATAGAAATGGCTACCAACATGTTAAGATGACCAAAGGGTTAAGGTATGAGGAGGTGAGCTCTCTTCTACAGTACGTGCAGCAAGCTCTGGTGCAAAGCAGACAAGTTACCTGTGATAGTCATCTAGTACATTAATAGTCAATGAAAATCCATGCATGGTGGTGCACGCCTTAATCCCAGCACGAGAGGCAGGCAGGTGGGAGCCTGTAAGTTCATGGCCAGCCTGGTCACATAGTGAGCTCCAGCCAACTGGTGGCTACTAGGAGACTCCTATCTCAAAAAATTGAAGACTGAATATAGGGGCCAAGTGAGATGGCTCAGCTTGTAAAGAAGCCAATTCTGACAGCCTTGATTTGATGGACTCCCTTGGAAGAAGAGAACTGATTCCCAAAGGTTGAAAGTCACCTTCTGATCCCACACACCAATATATAAATGTATTAAAATATTTTAAAGTTTTCTGCAGGACCTGGTTGGTGCATGCCTTTATCCCAGCAGATGTCTCTGAGTTGGACCCATACTGATCTGCAAAACCAGTTCAATGCCAGCCAGGCGACATAGTGGAGACCCCTATTTCTATGTTTTTAAGATATTTTTATTTTGTGTATCAGCGTATTGCCGACATCTATGTAGGTGCACATGATCCATGGCTGTGTCCTTTGGTGGTCAGAGAGGGTGTTGGCTCCCCGGAACCTGGGAATTTAGCAGAAGCATTAACTACCATGTAAAGTGCGGAGACTCAAACCTGGGTCCGTCTGCAAGAGCCCTAGTACTTCTGTAGCCCTGAGCTACCAATCTCCAGACCCCAAAATGGCACTTTTATCTGAGCCTAATTTACAAACAACAGTAGGGTTTGGGCTTCTTTGTTTGAAAAGACAAAATATTGGAGCAAGCCAGTAAAACATTCTTTCCATGGCCTGTGCTTCAGCTCCTGCCTCCAGGTTCCTGCACCGAATTCCTACCTTGGGCTCCTGAATGAGAACTGTGGTGACCCGGATGAAGGAGCTCCTGAGTTGGGAGGTAGAAGAGGAAACGCAAGTCTAAGAGATAGAACCTTAGATGAGTGGGAAAAACATTTAAGAACAAACCAGACCAAAGCCTGAATTCAACATCGGGAAGCCAGAATCCACGGTTCCTTCCAAGACGGTAGTGATCCACAAATCCAGATACAGAGATGATATGGTGAAGAATGACTGTGAGGACGAGTCTCACATCTTCTGGAAAGCTGCCAATGACATCACATCACAGCTAGAGATTAACTTTGGTAACCTCCCTTGTCTTGGACCAGGAGCCAGAGGTGGGGCCCAGGGAGGCCCAGGAAGGATCAGAAGGGCAGAGAACTGTAGCCCCCGAGCAGGAGTGACCCAAGACACAGCTCCCAACCTGGATGACCGTGAGGACTTCCCTGCCCTGGCCTGATGGCTGCTCCCTGCAGCAGAGCAGCACTATGAAGAAACTTCCCTTGCTGCTGGGAGAAGTCAGACTCTAAGAACAATAGATGTTGCTTTGTGTTGTGTGAATTTGTTGCACTTTCTCTTGCTCTGTGTGCTATGGGGTGGAGGGGTTTTTCCAGAGCAAACTCCCCATGAGTTTAGGCACTTTCTTTCTCGATGAATGGTGACTCTTATAAGGAAAAATTAAGTTCAGGAATATTTAAAATGAAGTGAGACAAAAAATTGCACAGAACCCTCCACAGAAGTACAGAGTGAAGCAAGCTGTAACACTGGAGACTAGTTAGTGCTACTGTCTGGCTATCAGGAGCTGTCTAAACAAGACGTTACCATCACAGGACATTGTAGAACCCAAGCCAGTCCTTTAAAGCAGTCACAGCCTAGTTTTCAGGCTTTTCCTTGTAATCGTTAAACTGCTCCTGAGAAAAATTTCCTGAAGTTGGGGTGGGGTTTTTTTCAAAATAACTTTCAACAGCCATTGTGCACCAGTGATCTGTGAAGTAGAGAATTACTGAATTTTTTTTTATTTTTTATAAATTTATTTATTTATTTTTATTTATTTTAGTGTATGAATGTATTGTCTGCAATGCAGGGCTGGCGCACCCGTGTCGTGCATGCCGCAGAGGTCAGAAGAGGTCTCGGATTCCCCTGGACTGGAGTTCTCCTGGAACGGAGTCACAGACGGTTCTCTGCCGCCAGGTGGGTGCTGGGGATCGAACCGGGTTCCTCTGACAAGAGCGGTCGGCGCCCTTAACCGCTAGGCCCATCCTCCAGCCCCGGAAGTACTGATTTTTAATGGTGATTTAAACTACCTCGTGGTTTCTGTGTATGTATACACACTCTTAGTATTATGTGTGTGTACTTAGTATGTGGGTGGCCCTTAGGATGAGTATTAAGATTAATGACTTAAAATCAATATTAATGTAACTCAGTACACACAAAAAAGGTTTCCTGTACAGTAAAGATCTTTTCCTTCTCAACAGCTAGGCGTTGCAGCACAGTGGTAAAACTCTGAAGCAGACGGGTGACTTGCTAGCAATTTTTGACACTTGGGCAGCTCCTCCTTGGGCCCTTGGCTCCGGTTTGTGTTGTTCTTCCTGCCTCTGGTAGAGGTTTAGGGTCAGGGACCAGCTTGGAGGCTCAGTCACTCACCTGGAGTCCTACCCCAAACAGCTTGGGACCCAGGGGCCAAGCCACCTGTCTCCAGAACTGCAAGACAGTATGTGAGAGGCCCGAGGCTCCAGCAGAGGTAGCAGGACCAGGGTCAGCCCCAGTCTCCTGAAGAGGTGGTGAGGAGCGCTGGCCTGCTGTGCCGCTGGTGGAACCTTGCTCCCAGGACCTGTGCCCTCCCCATGAGGCCAGGCTGGCTGAGATGGCACTGAACCAGAACCCAAGCACAAGCACAAGCACAAACGAAGGTTGCTCTTCCCTTTGAACTTTGTGTACACAAACTGAATCCTCTGGGGTTTTGACTAATGAAAGTTAAGCCCCCAGACACATTACTTCCAAGGATGCATGTTACAGATCCATGGCACATTACTTCCAAGGATGCTTGCTTTGGGCACCCTCCTGCTTCTGGTCCCTTGTTTATGAAATGAATGACTACAACTGCTTCTGGTCCCTTGTTTTAGAGATGAACAGTAACAACTGCTTCTGTGGGTCCCTTTGCTTATGACAAAATGAATGAGTTCAAAGGTTAACAAAGAAAAAAGAAAACAACTAATCACAAAATGGATTCACGGTTTTTTATTGTTTGGGTTTTTTTCTTTTTTTTTTTGAGACCAGTTCTCCCTGTAGTCCTCCGCTGCCTTGAACTCAGAGAGCGCACCCCGCCCTGCCTCCCAAGTCTCGGATTAAAGGCATTCCCCACCACACCCAGCTAAATGTTCAGTTTTAAGGCATGTAAGCTGCCGGGTGTGGTGGGGCACAGGCCGTTAAGCCTAGTCAAACTCAGTAGGCAGAGGCAAGTGCATCTTTGTGAGTTTCAAGGCCTAAAGCCGCTGGTCCTACAGCTGTGAGTTCCCAGGACAGCTGGAAGCTGCTAGCGGGAGAACCCTGACAGAACAAAAAATAAAACTAAATATTATAGCTATTATAGCCAGAAATGGGGGCACGTCATTTTAATCCCAGCACTCAGGAGACAGAAGCAGGCGGATATCTGAGTTCACGCCACACATTGTCTACAAAGTGAATTCCATGCCAGCTGGGGTCTAACTATGTAGCCCTGGCGGCCTAGAAACTTCTGTTATGTAGGGACCCAAACTAGCATCAGACTCACAGAGATTAAAACAATTATGCACGTGATCCTGGCCTGTATTTTAATCCACTAACTTCCTGAATGTTTTGGGTTGTTTTCTTAAATAAACTGGTCCAAGTCACAACTGATCAGCAGAAAGAAACTGCTTTTCAAATCAAGCAAAGTTACAGCCCTTGACCAGTTACCCATTTAAGGACACAGAACCCTGTGTCTGAGACTCACTCTCTGCATATGAGATGTGTCGTTCATGCATTTGCTTCAGCTTCGTGTTTGGGTCTTGGCCTCAGGCTCTTCTGCTTTCAGTCTAGCTATGGACTACTCTTCATTCCTGACATTCGTGATTTGATACTTTAGGATCTAAACTATACTTAGGTAAAATCTTTTCACTATTTTTTTTTTTTTTTGTCTTTTCGAGAGGGTCTCCCTGTAGCTCCAGCTGTCACAAAGATCCGTCTGCCTCTGCCTCCCAAGTGCTAGGATTGAAGGCATGTGCCACCACACCCGGCTATCTAGAGACTAAGGCAGGTCGATCTTTGAGATTGTAAAACCAGATATAAAAATGGTATTTCCTGTGGCAAATCAATACAGGCTTTTCCATTATTATTAGCTGAATGACCTGAGCCAAGTGTCATCTATGTTTTAATAATAAAAGTAGGGAACTGGAGAGATGGCTTAGTGCTTAAGAGCACTGTCTGTTCTTACAGAGGCTTAGGTTCAGTTCCCAACACTGGTATGTTGACTAACAAGCATCTGCAGTTCCAGATCCAGAGGATCTGACACCATTTTCTGGCCTCCCCAGGCATTGCACCACAGATGCACTTAGATACATGCAGGCAAAATGCTCATAAAATAAGAATAAAGTGCAAACAGTAGAGTATACACCTTCTAAGAATATCAGGAGAATTTTAAGTCAGTATTGCTGCCATTAGCTTATGCTAAAGCATAGAAATGGCTACCAACATGTTAAGATGACCAAAGGGTTAAGGTATGAGGAGGTGAGCTCTCTTCTACAGTACGTGCAGCAAGCTCTGGTGCAAAGCAGACAAGTTACCTGTGATAGTCATCTAGTACATTAATAGTCAATGAAGCCAGGCATGGTGGTGCACGCCTTTAATCCCAGCACGAGAGGCAGGCAGGTGGATCTCTGTAAGTTCATGGCCAGCCTGGTCTACATAGTGAGCTCCAGGCCAACTGTGGCTACTAGGAGACCCTATCTCAAAAAATTAAGACTTGATATAGGGCCAGTGAGATGGCTCAGCTTGTAAAGAAGCCAATTCTGACAGCCTTGATTTGATGGACTCCCTTGGAAGAAGAGAACTGATTCCCAAAGGTTGAAAGTCACCTTCTGATCCCACACACACAATATATAAATGTAATTTTAAAATATTTTAAAGTTTTCTGCAGGACCTGGTGGTGCATGCCTTTAATCCCAGCAGATGTCTCTGAGTTGGACCCATACTGATCTGCAAAACCAGTTCAATGCCAGCCAGGGCTACATAGTGAGACCCTATTTATATTTTTTAAGATTATTTTTATTTTGTGTATCAGCGTATTGCCTACATCTATGTATGTGCACCCATGTCATGCTGTGTCCTTGGGGGTCAGAAGAGGGTGTTGGCTCCCCCGGAACTGGAATTACAGATAGTCATTAACTACCATGTAAGTGCTGAGACTCAAACCTGGGTCCTCTGCAAGAGCACCTAGTACTCTTAGCCACTGAGCTACCTCTCCAGACCCCAAAATGGCACTTTTATCTGAGCCTAATTTACAAACAACAGTAGGGTTTGGGCTTCTTTGTTTGAAAAGACAAAATATTGGAGCAAGCCAGTAAGAAACATTCTTCCATGGCCTGTGCTTCAGCTCCTGCCTCCAGGTTCCTGCACCGAATTCCTACCTTGGGCTTCCTGAATGATGAACTGTGTGACCCAGGAGATAAAGGAGCTCCTGAGTTGGAGGTAGAAGAGGAAACTCAAGTCTAAGAGATGACCTTAGATGAGTGGAAAAACCTTCAAGAACAAACCAGACCAAAGCCTGAATTCAACATCGGGAAGCCAGAATCCACGGTTCCTTCCAAGACGGTAGTGATCCACAAATCCAGATACAGAGATGATATGGTGAAGAATGACTGTGAGGACGAGTCTCACATCTTCTGGAAAGCTGCCAATGACATCACATCACAGCTAGAGATTAACTTTGGTAACCTCCCTTGTCTTGGACCAGGAGCCAGAGGTGGGGCCCAGGGAGGCCCAGGAAGGATCAGAAGGGCAGAGAACTGTAGCCCCCGAGCAGGAGTGACCCAAGACACAGCTCCCAACCTGGATGACCGTGAGGACTTCCCTGCCCTGGCCTGATGGCTGCTCCCTGCAGCAGAGCAGCACTATGAAGAAACTTCCCTTGCTGCTGGGAGAAGTCAGACTCTAAGAACAATAGATGTTGCTTTGTGTTGTGTGAATTTGTTGCACTTTCTCTTGCTCTGTGTGCTATGGGGTGGAGGGGTTTTTCCAGAGCAAACTCCCCATGAGTTTAGGCACTTTCTTTCTCGATGAATGGTGACTCTTATAAGGAAAAATTAAGTTCAGGAATATTTAAAATGTGTACATAAATTACAGGGAACCCTCCACAGAAGTACAGAGTGAAGCAAGCTGTAACACTGGAGACTAGTTAGTGCTACTGTCTGGCTATCAGGAGCTGTCTAAACAAGACGTTACCATCACAGGACATTGTAGAACCCAAGCCAGTCCTTTAAAGCAGTCACAGCCTAGTTTTCAGGCTTTTCACTTGTAATCGTTAAACTCTCCTGAGAAATTTCCTGAGTTGTGGGGTTTTTTTCAAAATAACTTTCAACAGCCATTGTGCACCAGTGATCTGTGAAGTAGAGGAAGTACTGATTTTTTTTTTTTATAAATTATTTATTTATTTATTTATTTTTATGTGTATGAATGTATTGTCTGCATGCAGGTCTGCGCACCCGTGTCGTGCGATGCCGCAGAGGTCAGAAGACGGTCTCGGATTCCCCTGGAACTGGAGTTCTCCTGGAACCGGAGTCACAGACGGTTCTCAGCCGCCATGTGGGTGCTGGGGATCGAACCCGGGTCCTCTGCAAGAGCGGTCGGCGCTCTTAACCGCTAGGCCATCCCTCCAGCCCCGGAAGTACTGATTTTTAATGGTGATTTAAACTACCTCG
Source organism: Rhizomys pruinosus (assembly GCA_009823505.1). Lineage (NCBI taxonomy): Eukaryota > Metazoa > Chordata > Mammalia > Rodentia > Spalacidae > Rhizomys > Rhizomys pruinosus. The sequence goes on from VZQC01009898.1 coordinate 157,538, forward strand.
TGGTTTCTGTGTATGTATACACACTCTTAGTATTATGTGTGTGTACTTAGTATGTGGGTGGCCCTTAGGATGAGTATTAAGTATATGACTTAAAATCATATGTATTTAACTCACTAATCACACAAAAAGGTTTCCTGGTACAAGATAAATATCTTTTCCTTCTCACAGCTAGTGTCGTTGCAGCACAGTGTACTCTGAGCAGACTGGTGACTTGCTAGCATTTATTGAACACCTTGGGCAAGCTCCTCTCTTGGGCCTTGCTCCGGTTTGTGTTGTTCTTCCTGCCTCTGGTAGAGGTTTAGGGTCAGGGACCAGCTTGGAGGCTCAGTCACTCACCTGGAGTCCTACCCCAAACAGCTTGGGACCCAGGGGCCAAGCCACCTGTCTCCAGAACTGCAAGACAGTATGTGAGAGGCCCGAGGCTCCAGCAGAGGTAGCAGGACCAGGGTCAGGCCCAGTCTCCTGAAGAGGTGGTGAGGAGCGCTGGCCTGCTGTGCTGCTGGTGGAACCTTGCTCCCAGGACCTGTGCCCTCCCCATGAGGCCAGGCTGGCTGAGATGGCACTGAACCAGAACCCAAGCACAAGCACAAACGAAGGTTGCTCTTCCCTTTGAACTTTGTGTACACAAACTGAATCCTCTGGGGTTTTGACTAATGAAAGTTAAGCCCCCAGACACATTACTTCCAAGGATGCTTGCTTTGGGCGCCCTCCTGCTTCTGGTCCCTTGTTTATGAAATGAATGACTACAACTGCTTCTGGTCCCTTGTTTATGAAATGAATGACTACAACTGCTTCTGGTCCCTTGTTTATGAGATGAACAAGTACAACTGCTTCTGGTCCCTTGCTTATGAAATGAATGAGTGCAAAGGTTAAAAAAGAAAAAAGAAAACAAAATATCACAAATGTTCAAGGTTTTTTTGTTTGGGTTTTTTCTTTTTTTTTTGAGACCAGGTCTCCCTGTAGTCTCAGCTGGCCTTGAACTCAGAGAGACACCCCTGCCTCTGCCTCCCAAGTGCTAGGATTAAAGGCATGCACCACCACACCCAGCTAAATGTTCAGTTTTAAGGCATGTAAGCTGCCGGGTGTGGTGGCACAGGCCTTTAATCCTAGCACTCAGGAGGCAGAGGCAGGCATCTTTGTGAGTTCAAGGCCAGCCTGGTCTACAGCACAGAGTGAATTCCAGGACAGCTGGGGCTACAGGGAGACCCTGTCTCAAAAAAATAAAACTAAATATTATAGCTATTATAGCCAGACATGGTGGCACGTGCCTTTAATCCCAGCACTCAGGAGACAGAAGCAGGCGGATATCTGTGAGTTCACGGCCACCATGGTCTACAAAGTGAATTCCAGGCCAGCTGGGGTCTAACTATGTAGCCCTGGCTGGCCTAGAAACTTCTGTTATGTAGGGACCCAAACTAGCATCAGACTCACAGAGATTAAAACAATTATGCACTGATCCTGGCCTTGTATTTTAATTATGTGAAGACTGCATGTCTGTGTACAGATGTGAGTAAGCCCATGGAGGGCAGAGGCAATGGAACCCCTGAAGCTGGTGTTATGAGTGGTTGAGATCTGCCCTATGTGAATTTGGGGAATGAAACCCAGGTCCCTTGCTAGGGCAGTGTTCTAGTTTGCTTTCAATTTTGGTGACAAAATACTCTGATCAATACCAACTTAGGGAAGAAAGGATTTATTTGTCTTACATTTCCAGGGTCACAGTTCATCCCCAAGGTAGGAACTCAGGCCAGAAACCTGGAGGCAGGAGCTGAAGCACAGGCCATGGAGGAATACTGTTTACTGGCTTGCTCCCCTGGCCCATTTTTTTTTTTTTTGGTCTTTTTGAGACGGTCTCTCTATTGCTCTGTCCTGGAACTTACTCTGTAAACCAGGCTGGCCTTGAACTCAGAGATCTGCCTGCCTCTGCCTCCCAAGTGCCAGGATTAAAGGCATGTGCCACCAAGCCCAGCTTCAACTTTCTTTTTTTTTTTTTTTTTCCAACTTGCTTTGTTATATAATAAACAACACCCTACCTGGGCTGGTACGACCAATAGAGGGTGGGGGAGGGCCCTCCCACATCACTCAACAATCAGGAAAATTCTCCACAGACATGGCCACTCCAATGGAGCCAATTCCCCAGTTGAGGCTCCCTCAAAGCAGGTCTGTCAAGTGAACGCTAAAGCTCTCCAACACAAGCATTATTGGGCTTTTAGCTGCTGAGCCACCTTACCAGTAGGACTGACTGACTGATTGACTGACTGACTGGTTATCTATTGAGGCTAGGTCTTATGGTAGCCCAAGGCAGCCTCAAACTTGGCTCCCGCTTCCACCTCTAGAGTGTGTACATTACCAATACCAGTTTAGTGAGTGCTGGGGATCTAGGGCTTTAGGTAAGTTAGGAAACCATTCTACCAACTGAGCTACATCCCTAGTCCTTTAGCACAATTGGATGTATTAACTGAGCCCTTTGTCTCCGGGATCCTACCATTTTGCCATCATTTGTCACCTCTTTCCACACTCCTGTACTCACTTTTAGTTTCTATCACATCCTTTTCAGGTTTTTTTCTTTTTTTTTTTTATGTGTATGAATGTACTGGCTGCATGCAGGTTTGTGTACCCATGTTGTGCAATGCCGTGGAGGTCAGAAGAGGGCGTCGGATTCCCCTGGAACTCGAGTCAAAGACGGTTCTCAGCCGCCATGTGGGTGCTGGGGATCGAACCCGGGTCCTCTGCAAGAGCAGTCAGCGCTCTTAACCACTGAGCCATCTCTCCAGCCCCGTTTTCAGGTTTTTAAATCACATTCCAATGCTTCCCCCAAGCTGTCCAGTAGAGGGTGCTGTTCCCACTCTCACTTCCTTTAGATCTCAGCTGACTAAATAAGGAGTCTCCTCAAACTGGATTTCTTCTAACTGTAATTAAACTAATCATATAATTACTTAAGATCTGACTCCTCAAGTAGGCTACAGGAACCTTCATGTCTTAGTTACAACTATGTCCCCAGGGTCTAGCTTTGTGCCTAATCCAGAAGCATTCACAAATATTAGTGAATTAATGAATTGTTTAACTGGGAAACATCCTGTGTGGCTGGAGTTTAGAGCCACTTTCATTATTTGCCAAAATCCTTTCTAAAACCTATTTATACAGACTATAATGGACTTAAGATAAGGCATTATATACAGAGTGACAAGTTTTGGAGGCTGACCCTGCCTCCTTCAGAGAGCGTATACAGTCATTATAGAGAGGGAAAAAGCCCATTCCCAGCTTTCATGACTCTACAAGTAAGACCCACAAATAACACATTTGGGGTGGGGTTCTTTGTATTCTTAAATTTACCCACTGCTGGGCTGGAGAGATGGCCTAGCTGTTAAGAGAGCTGACTGCTCTTGGAGAGGACCTGGGTTCGATCCCCAGCAGCCACATGGTGGCTGAGAACCGTCTTTAACTCCAGTTCCAGGGGAATCTGACACCCTCTTCTGACCTCCAAGGCATTGCAGGACTTGGGTGCACAGACCTACATGCAGACATTCATACACATAAAAAATAAATAAAATTTTTAAAAATACCCACTGCTAAGGCAGGGAAGAGTCAAAACTCAAGATCAATTATTTCCTTAAAACCCCAGGGCAATCAGTGCCAGTATCACAATACCAAGCAATTTCTGGAATTCTTGGTAAAGTGCTAGGGATGCGCACAGTGCTTAAAAATGCCAGTAGGTGGCACAACCTGAATTCAGCTGCTTGCAGGTCACTCAAAACCCATGCCTAGTGGCCCATGTCTTTAATCTTAACACTGGGGAGGCAGGTGGATCTCTGTGAAGTCAAGGCCAGCCTGATCTACATAGTAAGTTCCAGGTCAGCCAGAGCTACATAATGAGACCCTGTGACAAAACAAACAAAAAGATCAGAAGGAGTGGGCTCCAAGGGCAGGTACAGGCAGCAGCCCTAGGTCTGCTGTCCCTGAGGATAACAAGTTCCATCGAAGGCCTGAACAGTCGAGCAAACAGTGCTATCTGTAGCAATGGCTTTACTGACCCCATTTTCTGGGGTGTGGCAGGTTAATACTTCTTAGCAGGAAAGCTGAGAAGCTATGGTCTCAGTATGGGTCATTAAAGGGATACAGAGGGTGTCCTGTGTCTCTTGGGATCCACTTTCCATCCACCTGAAATGAGAAACAAATAGATGATTCCATTAGCAAGAGTTGACATTCGAGTGGGGCATGAAGGTGCACAACTTTAATCCTAGAGCACTTGGTAGGCAGAGGCAGGCAGACAAAAAAAAAAAAAAAAAAAAAAAAAAACAAAAAGAGGTTGATATTCCAAAAAAAGATTCAGGGTACTTCCTCCAACTTAGAAAAAAAAATATTTGTCTTTTTTTTTTTTTTTTTTTGGTCTTTTTGAGACAGGGTCTCCCTGTAGCTCCAGCTGTCCAGGAACTCGCTATGTAGACCAGGCTGGCCTTGAATTCACAGAGGTCTGCCTGCCTCTGCCTCCCAAGTGCTAGGATTAGAGATGGGCACCACCATGGCCGGCAGAAAATATTTTTTTGTAATTTTATGTGCATGAGAATTTTGTCTGGATGTATATGAATGCACCTGTAGTCTGTCTGTAATGCCTACAGAGGTGAGAAGGGAATGTCAGGTTACCTGGAACTACTGTTATGGATGGTTGTTAGCCAACATGTGGGTACAGTAAACTGAACCCTTTATAAGAGCAATCAGTGCTAACCACTGAACCATTTCTCCAGCTCCTCCCCTAACTTTTTTGAAGAATTTTACCTAATTATAGCACTATAACAGGTGGCATTAGTAGGGACCTTAGTATCAGGCAATGCCACAATTGAATAGCATTCTAGCATCAAACCCATAGCCTGTTATATACCTGACCCTGCCTATAAGACTTTGTAATCTTTACTGGGTTAACATGGCAAAAATCCATTTCACCAGACTTCAAGAATCTCAAGAATGACTTTAGGGCTCCTCTCATATTATTTCTTTGGGTAAATTTTACTATACTAGAGAGATTAAGTAGGTACAAGAAAATCAAGAATCAGGACAATGACTCATAGGCAATATACCTGAGCCATACTAATTTCCTGATCTCAATAGGAAGACCATTCAGGCAGGGCTTCCTGGCACACAGCTGTAATCTCAGAATTCGGGATGCTGAGGCAAGATGATGGAATCTACGATCGGCCTGAGCTGTAAAGTATAAACCTCTCTGAAAGGAAGGAAAGGGAAAGACAAAGAAAAGTCAGGCATGGGGCTGGAGAGATAGCCTAGCGGTTAAGAGCACCAACTGCTCTTGCAGAGGACCCGGGTTCGATCCCCAGCACTCACATGGCGACTGAGAACAGTCTGTAACTCACAATTCCAGGAGAACTCCAGTTCCAGGGGAATCCGACACCCTCTTCTGACCTCTGTGGCATTGCACCACATCGGTGCACAAACCTACATGCAGAAAGTACACTCATACATATAAAAAATAAAAAATTAAAAAAAGAAAAAAAAAGAAAAGTCAGGCATGGTGGGAGCTCAGAAGGCTGAGGCAGGAAGACTGCCAGGAGTTTGAGGCAAGTCAGGGCTAAATAGTTCTAGGGAAATATGGGGTATAGTGTGGAATCTGGCTCGACAAACCAGAAAAGGGGAGGAGGAAGGAGAGAGAAGCAGAGAAAGAGGAAAGGGGAAGAGAAGAATGAAGAATACTGCATTTTGGCTAGCAAGCCCTCCAGTATTGTCCTTCATCCAAACAGCAAGTCCAATGCCAGACCTGGGCCACCTCCCCCAAACCTCCCTGACTCTGAAAGGTTACACATCCTTACCATAAGCATGGGCACTCAATAGAGTAAGAGACCCAGGACCCAGGACCAGGACCAGGTACCTGAATGTTCTGAAGGATCCGGGAAGGAGTGATACTTTTGGGGATGGAGATTACCTTCCGCTGAACCTGCCACCTGGGGTTGGGAATGAACACAAGGAAGAGGAGTTAGTATTCAGAAACCTCTTATGCAGCCTTCGAAAGTCCTTGGCCACCTGAGCCCCGCTGGCATAGGGAACACTGCCTCAGCAGCCTCCCTCCAGATCACATGGCAGAATCCTCCACCTCACTCGGGCTTCAGATAATAAAACTGCTCAATCGTTGTCTCCCAACTAGGCCTCCCCCACCCCTCTAAGAGCCCCATTCCTCAAGAACGCCCCACACCTGAGCAAGATCTGAGCTGGAGAGCGCCCATATTTTTCAGCCAGTGCCAGGACCACAGGTTCCTCCAGCAGGACAGGCTCATCAGGATGGCGCCAAGCACGGTCAGAGGAACCCAGAGGGCTATAAGCAGTCACCTCCAAGCCTCGTGCTTGGCAGTGGGCAATGAGCTCATTTTGAGCCAGGTAGGGGTGGCATTCCACCTGAAACAAGTAACAATCCTCAGCCTGGGGTGACCACACTCAGCTCGCCTGACCCCTTCCAGGCACACATGTCTGCATGGGCCCAACACTGTGGGACCTGCTGCCCATTGTTTTCCCTATTTTCCACTGGTCATCTCATTCTCTCCCAGGTTTCAAGCCCACCTTCATGCAGAAAACTCCCACACTTCTGACAACTTGCCATCTCCATTAAGAGTCTCGTCACCTGACCACTCACATACTAACAGTCCTCTGATCTGCCTGCAGTGCTCACCTGTAAGACAGCTGGGCGCACGGAGGCCACCCTGAGAATGTCGTCAATCTGCCGACTGCTGAAGTTGGACAGGCCCAGTGCTCGCACCAGCCCCTTGGCCACCAGTGCCTCCAGAGCCTTCCAGGTCTCCTTATAGTGCGTGGAGTCGTATCTCATAGTTCCATCGGCATTCTTGGGGAAGGGATTGTCTCCCCGCCTGAGTGAGACAAAGGGCCCCAAGTGTGGATACAAATGATGGGCCCAGGCTGCCCATCCAACTGTAAGACTAAAGTTAGGAGTCAGTCAGGCCCCAAGTGTGGATACAAATGTCAGGCCCTTTCAGAGGCAGGCAGATCTTTGTGAGTTCAAGGCCAGCCTGGTCTACAGAGTGAGTTCCAGGACAGCTGGGGCTACAGGGAGACCCTGTCTCGAAAAGACCAAGCAAACAAACAAAAAAAAAAAGTCAGGCCCAAAGTGTGGATACAAATGATGGGCCCAGGCTGCCAATCCAACTGCTGGATGTAGACACTGTAAGACTAAAGTTAGGAGTCAGTCAGGGATCCTGAAGAGATTACTACTACCAGCACAAGGCCTCCTGTCCTAAGAGGAAGAAGTCTGCACCTAAGGAGGAAATGGCCAGTGAACCAGAAGAGCCAGCAAACATGAGTGTCCCTAAGAAAAAAGGAAATTTTCTTTTTCTTCCAAGGAGAAGCAAGCTAGCCCTTGGCCTGAAGCTGTTGCTGGCAACAAGAGTAGCACAAAAAACAAAACAACAACAACAAAAAAACAGAGAAAGTTCAGAAAACACCTCAGGAGAATTAGAATGGACATCTCCTGGGTGGACGGACATGCCCTACGGATACCTTCCCAACTCTATGATAAGCCCCAATAAAAACCACACACAAAAAAAGGTAAAAAACAAAACAAGACAAAAACTAAAGGGTAAAGTACCAAGACTTACAGGCAGCAATGCTTTCCCTTTTTTTTTTTCCAGGTTCATAATTTATTGTACAAATTGAGTAGTACATGATGAGTTGACATTACCTTCTCCACAGGACTTAACCGATGAGGTTGGACATTTCAGAATCCATTTATGTTGCTTTCACAGCGGTTTTAGACCTTAACTTGAAGTATAAGACCAACAAAGCAATGCCTCCATATGTGGCCAGTGCACTGTCCCGCGCGCTGTAGTCTCGCCGGCAAGAACTTCACGTGGACAACAGGATTCTTCTGTGGTAATATTTATTGTGCACACAGCTCTCTTGTGAGAAGGACCCCGAAATGGGGCAGAAGCACCACTTATATAGCAGTCCAGAGGGTTCGGGTATGCTCTGGATTGGTGCACCGTCCAATGCCTCATTAGCATGCCCAAGGCGCGGGCCCAGAGAGTAGTAGTCATGCGCAGTTTGTCCACTGCAAAGGCAGCGGCGGGAAGCGGCTTGTAGTGACTCAGGAAGTCAGCGCCATCTTAGGGCGTGGCACAGCACACATTGTCTGTGTGGTAGGCTGCCAACAGTGCACAATTCATTCTACCAATAAGAGTGTAAGAGTTGAGGGCTGGAGAGATGGCTCAGCAGTTAAGAGCACCGACTGCTCTTGCAGAGGACCCGAGTTTGATTCCCAGCACCTACATGGTGGCTAAGGACTGTCTTTGACTCCGGTTCCAGGGGAGTCGGATGCCCTCTTCTGACCTCCATGGCATTGCACGACACAGGTGCACCAACCTGCATGCAGACAGTACACTCATACACATAAAAAATAATAAATAAATAAATAAATAAATAAATAAATGAAAAAACTTAAAAAAGATGGAACTGGCCATCAGTTCCTGGACCTGGCATGACTTTGATCTTTGTCAGGTCACAGACTTCCCAGCCAACCCTTCAACGAATGGAGCCACCAGCTCCCAGCAATGCTTTCTCATCCTCCATATGTGGCCAGTACACAATTCATTCTACCAATAAGAGTGTAAGAGCTAATAGCTCTACATGGAGTGCCCATTTCTTCTTCTTTCCACAGGCCCAGATTCTAGCTCCTCTCCTCTAGTAAGGCTTCCTTAATGCCATCTTCTTCATCAGGTAGTTTTCTACCTATCCAGCACAGGGCAAAATGCTGAAGAGAGACTTTTATTTTTTTATTTATTTTTTAATTTTTAAAATTTATTTATTTTTATTAATTTTATTTATTTCTGTATGTGTATGAATGTACTGTCTGCATGCAAGTCTGTGCACCCGTGTCATGCAATGCTGCGGAGATCAGAAGAGGGTGTCGGATTCCCCTGGAACTGGAATTCTCCTGGAATTGGAGTTCTCCTGGAATTGGAGTTTCAGATGGTTCTCGGCCGCCATGTGGGTACTGGGGATCGAACCCGAGTCCTCTGCAAGAGCAGTTGGCGCTCTTAACCGCTAGGCCATCTCTCCAGCCCTTATAATTTATTTATTTATTTATTTTTTTAATTTTATTTATTTCTGTATGTGTATGAATGAACTGTCTGCATGCAAGTTTGTGCACCCATGTCGTGCAATGCTGCGGAGGTCAGAAGAGGGTGTCGGATTCCCCTGGAACTGGAGTTCTCCTGGAATTGGAGTTTCAGACGGTTCTCAGCCGCCATGTGGGTGCTGGGGATCAAACCCGGGTCCTCCGTAAGAGCGGTCGGCGCTCTTAACCGCTATGCCATCTCTCCAGCCCCATAATTTATTTTTATGTGTATTAATGTACTGTCTGCATATAGGTCTGTGCACCCATGTCATGCAATGCCATGGAGGTCAGAAGAGGGTCTCAGATTCCCCTGGAACTGGAGTTCTCCTGGAATTGGAGTTACAGACAGTTTCCAGCCGCCCTGTGGGTGCTGGGGATCGAACCCGGGTCCTCTGCAAGAGCAGTCGGCGCTCTTAACCACTAGGCCATCTCTCCAGCCCTGAAAAGAGACTTTTCATGCCTTCTGCTGAGCCATACTCCTAGCCAAAACCTGGGGGTGGCGGAGGTAGACTTCAACAGAAGGGGAGCATTTTTTTTTTTTTTTTGAGACAGGGTCTCCCTGTAGCCCCAGCTGTCCTGGAACTCGCTCTGTAGACCAGGCTGGCCTTGAACTCACAGAGATCTGCCTGCCTCTACTTCCCAAGTGCTAGGATTAAAGGCGTGTGCCACCACGCTTTTTGGGTATTTTTGAGACAGGGTCTCCCTGTAGCCCCAGCTGTCCTGGAGCTCGCTCTGTAAACCAGGCTGGCCTTGAACTCACAGAGATCCTCCTGTCTCTCCCTCCCAAGTGCTGGAATTAAAGGTGTGCACCACCACACCAAGCATGTTATCAAATTTATAAAGCTTAGCTGCAGAGACACCTAGGATCCCTGCTCTGCTTGTAGCCCAGATGATGTGTTCTCATCCTGCTCTGCTCATCTGGTTATAATAAATTACTAACAGTACCACTCCCAACACCCAACTTCCAACAAAGGCATGGCAAGACTTCCTCAAAGGCATAAGGCCAGTGCATCAGGTACAGGTCCAGATAGTCCAGCTGGACGTCAGCTAGTGTCTTCCGGAGGGCAGCTTCTACATCCTCAGGGTGGTGCTTTGTGTTCCACAGCTTGGATGTTACAAACAGCTCCTCCCGAGGCACTGCCTGGGACAGGGGCAGAGCCCATTGTGAGAAAAGCCCTGGGCACTCATCTTGCCCACCACACGGCTTGAGAGAGAACAGGCATGCAAGTGCCCCAGAATGTGGTCCAACACAAAATCATAAGTTTACTTAAAATATTGGGAATTTTTTTTTGCCAGGTGTGGTGGCGCACTATATATAAACTTTTTTTTTTTTTTGGTATTTTTGAGACAGTGTCTCCCTTTAGTCCCAGCTGTCCTGGAGCTTGCTCTGTAGACCAGGCTGGCCTTGAACTCACAGAGATCTGCCTGCCTCTGCCTCCCAAGCACTAGGATTAAAGGCGTGCGCCACCACGCCCGGCTCATGCTTTTACATTTTTTAATGATTACCTATTAAATGTATATATAAGGGGATAGAGAGACAGTTCACTGGTTAAGAACACTGCCTGCTCTGGCAGGTAGAAGACCTGGGTTGGGTTCTTAGAACCCACATATCAGCTAACAACCCTCTCTCTATAACTCTAGTTCTAGGGCATCCAACTCCCTCTTATGGCTTCTGTGGGCATTAGGCACTGCATGACTCGGGTACACTTACATATAAGCAACCAAAACACTGATATACATAAAATAAAATAGTAAATCATTTTATTTTTTTTATTTATTTTTTGTCTTTTTGAGACAGGGTCTCCCTGTAGCCCCAGCTGTCCTGGAACTCACTATGTAGACCTCCTAATCCTTGGGTCTGGAGAGATGGCTTAGCAGTTAAAGCACTGGCTACTCTTGCAAACAACCCAGGTTCAATTCCTAGCACCCACACGGCAGCTAACAATTGTCCATAATTCCAGTTCCTGGGCAATGTGACACCCTCTTCTGACCTCCACAAGTAATGTACGTGGACATGGGTGTACTTACACACACGCAGGTAATACACTCAACTCACATAAAATAAAAATAATAAAATATTTAAAAAATGAGTAATTTTTTTTAATTTTTTTTTTATTAATTTTATTTATTTCTGTATATGTATGAATGTACTGTCTGCATGCAAGTTTGTGCACCCGTGTCGTGCAATGACGCGGAGGTCAGAAGACGGTCTCGGATTCCCCTGGAACTGGAGCTCTCCTGGAATTGGAGTCTCAGACGGTTCTCGGCCGCCATGTGGGTGCTGGGGATCGAACCCGGGTCCTCTGTAAGAGCGGTCGGCGCTCTTAACCGCTAGGCCATCTCTCCAGCCCGAGTAAATATTTTTTAAACTATCTAAATTTTCCTGATCCTTGTCTAGACAGTTGACCCAGTAATTCCTCAGGCCTTGACTATGTGTCTAACTTGGGAAAGGTCCAGTTCCCAAGAAAGGAGACATGATTACAGTACACAGTGGTAAGTAATATTCTATTAGGACTCAGAGCCCAGGCCTGGGACCGGAGAGGCTCCATGACTGTCATAACATACTGTGCAGTGTCCTACAGGGCCTTCAGTCCCTCCCAAGCTAGCTGAGGAAGCCAAGAGCTCAGGGTTGTCCCTTCTTCCCTCATCTCTTCCCACTGCCCTCCAGAGTTAACCTTATCAGAAGCAGAATACAGACTGCTGGTGAAGACACAGGGTCCCTCTCCCAAGTCCCTCCTACTCCCTGACAGAGGCCAGGACAGCTCCTTCCTCTTCCTCCCATTCCTTACCTGGCCAGGCTCACTCTTCCAGGTGCCCAGTCCAATCAGAGGCATCTTCTGCCCAGTGTGCAGGAGGACACAGGAAGCCGCCATGGTCCCCTGAAACACATGGGGAAAATGGTGAGGGGGTTAATGCTATCCCTTGGGCTTTAGCCCTTGGGCTTTAGCCATCCTGCAAAACATAGGTCAGGAAGCAGGTAGAGATGGGTGAGGGTAGACGTGGTGTTATGTAGAACTGTCCTTGGTGTCAGACAGACAGATACCATCCATCTTCCTAAGGTCTGCTGTGCAGGCATACCAAAGATCATCACAGTTGGGGCTATGACTGGTGACACTCTGCACAGGAGAGCAGGGAGAGTCATGGGACTCTCACCTGAGTGTCCGCCCACACCCCCAACCCCTTGGTGGGCCCTAATTGCACCTGGCCTCACGGATGGGGTAAAGTATGTAGGCTGGAGACCAAGTGGGGCACTGCTCCATTTATGTGGCTATGGGGAAACCGTCATCAGGAGTGGGTGAAGATTTTCTGGTGTGGCCTTGGGGAGAAGCACCCAGTCCTGTAAGAAACCCCACACTCGCTGCTCTGTAAGCCTGATAAACTCAAGAATTCCCCAGGGTGAACTTTGGTGGAATTGTACCTTGGTTTGTCACTGGGACCTTGGAAGGAAGGAGTGGATGTTATTTACATCTCCCCTGGCCTCTTCTGACCACCCAGGCATTGCACAACACAGGTGCACAAACCTACATGCAGACAGTACATTTATACACATAAAAAATAAATAAAAAATTAAAAAAAAAAAGAATTACTATATCTGGGCTAGAGAGAAGGCTCAGCAGTCAAAAGCAGTGGCTGCTCTGGGAGCTGTTGGTTCTGGGAACCAAAATGGTAGCTATCATCTGTAACCCCAGTTCCATGGGATCCAACCTCCTCTTCTGGCCTCATAGGGCACTGCATGCATGCAGGCAAAACACTGATACACATATGACACATATATGATATGCTACAGGAAAAGAAGTGAAGTCCAGAGCTGGAGAGATGGCCTAGCAGTTAAGAGCACCGACTGCTCTTGCAGAGGATCTGGGTTCAATCCCCAGCACTCACATGGCGGCTGAGAACCGTCTGTAACTCCAATTCCAGGAGAACTCCAGTTCCAGGGGAATCCGATGCTCTCTTCTGACCTCCACGGCATCGAACAACATGGGTGCACAAACCTACATGCAGACAGTACATTCATACACATAAATAAGTAAATAAAATTTAAAAAAAAGAAGAAGTGAAGTCCTCAGGGCAAGGACTAAGGCGTATGGAGGCTAGATTTTTAAGAATGTGTTGAGCAGGGCTGGTGGCACAGGCCTTTAATCCTGGCACTAGGGAGGCAGACGCAGGCAGATCTTTGTGAGTTCAAGGATAGCCTGGTCTACAGAGAGAGTTCCAGGCCAGCTAGGGCTACAGGGAGACCCTGTCTAGAAAAGACAAAAAAAAAAAAAAAGAATGTGTTGGAGATTGATTTAGAGAGATGGCTCAATGCGCATACTGCTCTTGAGGAAGACATGAGTTTGATTCCCAGCAGCCTTGTCAAGTGGCTCCCAACTCCAGCTCCTCTGGCCTTTGTGGACACCTGCATTTACATGCACACACAAAAAGTCATAAACACAATTGAAAATAAACTAAATCTTTTTAAAAATTGTGTTGGAGATCCAGTGAAAGGTGGATAAAATGTGCTTGCTGCCAAGCCTGATGACCTGAGCTCCATCCTTGGGACTCACATGGTGGAGAGAGAGAATTGAAGCCTGGAGTGGTGGTGTACACCTTTAATCCCAGTACTAGGAAGGCAGAGGCAAGTGGAGCTGAGAGTTCCAGGTCAACTCAGCCTACATAGCAAGTTCCAGGCCAGGTAGGGCTATATTTAGTGAGACCCTGTCTCAAACAGAGAGAGCTCAACTCATGAAAGTTGTGCTCTGACCTCCACATGTATGCACACGTATTTATTAAAGGCATGTTCCTAACTGCTCAAGACCCTATGTTCAGTACCACAGAAAAATGTGCTAGATTTTCCCAAGAGTCGTGAGGAAATGTCCTGTACTAAACTAGACACATGATTTGAATATAATAGAAAAGTAGTGAATTATAAATATAAGAAAATGTCCAGCCAGGCGTGGTGGCACATGCCTTTAATCCTAGCACTTGGGAGGCAGAGGCAGGCAGATTTCTGTGAGTTCAAGGCCAGCCTGGTCTACAGAGTGAGTTCCAGGCCATCTGGGGCTACAGGGATACCCTGTCTCAAAAAGACCCTCCCCCAAAAAAGAAAAGAAAATGTCCGCTGGGTGTGGTGATGCATGCCTTAATTCCAGCACTCAGGAGGCAGAGGCAGGTGGATTTTTATAAATTCAAGGCCAGCCTGGTCTACAGAGCAAGTTCCAGGCCAGCTGGGACTCTGTCTCAATAAAACAAAAAACAAACAAAAAACCAGAAAATGTCCAACTGAACAAAACAGGTCATTAGAGCATTGCGGGGGAGGGGATATGGCTCAGCTGGTAGAGTACTTGCATGGGGTGCACTGTATGCTAGGTTCAACACCAGCACCAAAAATACAAATACAAGCCAGGTGTGGTGGCGCACGCCTTTAATCCTACCACTTGGGATCTTTGTGAGTTCAAGCCCAGCCTGGTCTACAGAGTGTGTTACAGGACAGCTGGGGCTACAGGGAGACCCTGTCTCGAAAAGACCAAAAAAAAAAAAAAAAGTGCAACCACTCATTCGGCCAGCTGCAGGAACTAAGTACACTGCTTTCCACAACGAATTTTGTCTTGCAAGTGTTTCAGTAAGTCATACCTCTGAATCTTAGGGTTTTTTTCGAGTAAACAGGGCCAACATGGAGATCATCAGTATTATTGTTGAAGATTAAGGGGATGTAGCTGGTAGAAACTCAACAAGTCAGATTTGGAATGTGGGGACATAGAGTCTAAGAGGATGGCATCACCGGATTGGGCCAGTCAAAAGGGGTGGGCCTAGAGAAACGAACCATTCCAGGCAGTCCGCAGCTCCGAGCTTTGAATCCAGCGCGGTATGTTCAGCTGTAGCCAATCCTAGGCCAGCATCTTCCCGCGTCAGCAGTTGCTTAGGCCTGGAGCCACACGTGTCTCAGGTCAGTTCTAGCCGTTGCTGTTTGACTCGTGCGCAGCTCCTGCATTTCCATCCGTTAAGACTGAGAGGGCCTAGAGAAGACCCGTCACCTTCTGGGGGATCAGGCCAGAAGGAAACTCTCGGCTACTCATTCCACGCTCGCAGAAGAGACTCACCGGCTCCACTTTATGTGGAAGCTCCAGGCTAGTACCTTGTCAGAAGTTGCAGTACCAAGATTCTGGTGCTTCTAATGCGTCTTACCACCGAAGCAGGAAGCTGCTTCTTTTTTGAGGAAACGCGGGCCAGGGAGGGAAGGTACCCAAACGGCGACGGCGGCGCGGAGTGAAAGGGAGCGTCCTTTGATAGAAAGGTGTTGAGATACTGGCCCTTTAAACCCGAGGGGGAGGACCCGGAAGTGGGTGGGCGGGGCAAGGGGCCCTGCTATATAAGCGGGCCCTAACCGCGCGGGGTCTCCAATCTGCCATTTTCTGTACTTGAGTGAGTCTGTGGTATCCTGAATCCTGCGTGTTTTCCTCACAGGTTGTCTTCTGCCCACTGGCCCACCACCTCAGGGGAACGATGGCCACAGAGTCTACACCCACTGCTGCCATCGCTGCGGAGCCGGTTTCCGCTGACAAGTAAGCGGGAGTGTGGCGCGCTGAGGCACTGGCCAGTCCGCGGGGAGAGCCGGTGGACGGGTTCCGCGAGTATCAGGACCGGAGGGTGGGCCAGCTGCCGCCTCACGCACCGTGACGGTGTATGGGGCGGGCCGGCCTGTGGAGAAGCCCCACTAGCTGAGAGTCGGCTCACCAGCGATAACGACGGGCGCCCCCTGCCCCGCTTTTCTCGGCCGCCATCTTGCCGGGGGTAGCGGCGGCAGTCTGCATCGCCGGCCCCCTTCCTCCGGCGGCCGGGGGCTGCTAGTGGGAGGGCGGGGCTCTGAGGGGATTCTTTCCCCCGCACTTCGACTCTCCCAGCAGTCCAAGCGTCGGCCTCTGTGGAGAGTCTTGAGGTGCCCCGAGAGTTTGACCAACAGATTTGGCGCCAAAAAAAAAAAAAAAAAAAAAGCACGAGGAAGGAGGCTGGACCCTGGGCCGTGAGGGGGCGGGCCCGCGAGGGGCGGGGCCTTGCGCGCGTGCGTTCGCTTTGGGGCTGGGGGCGGGGCTTTGAGGAGGCGGGAAAACTCCATTGTTTGGGGTTGGTGCTTCAGCTAGAGCCTTGGACTTCCGAGGTGTTGCGCGAGGAAGCTTCCTCCGGCTTTTACCTGGCTTACTGAAGTCAGGGTAATTCCAATGACTGAATTTCTGCGTTCGCTAAGCTTTACCGGGAAGCTTCGTCGTTCTCACTGGTAGCTCGCTTTGGTCTGTGCTTGCTAGATGAGTTGCTAAGAGAAAGGACCCAAAAGAAGGAATGATTGCTTTGAAAGTTGCACAGTGTCACACATTTGGCTAGTGGGGAAAAAACGAACATCGGTTAGAGGAAAACGTACTTTTCTCCATAGAGAAAGTCCGATTTCCGAGGGTTATTTTTAGGGGCCTGTCTTTTTTTTCTTTTTCTTTTTCTTTGTACCTAGAAGTTAGTTGCTTCTCAAGTAAAGGGTGCTGTGAGAGTTTATAGTTGATTTCCTATAGATTTACATTCTAATAAACATTTTACTTAGTACAGTTGGTAAGATTTACTTTGCCACTTGGCCATCACCTTTTGGTTCCTTTTCTAGTGGGTTCATTAAAATTTTCTCAGACCACTCAGAATCACTTGGGAACTCCAATTTTAATTACAAACTCACATTTGCTGCCTCTCATTGATTTCATAGGACCAGAATAGTTTGAATTATAGCATTCGGTAGCATTTATTACAAGTGAATTCCTTTTTATGGTCCTTTTCTGGACATCTGTTAGTATTCTTACCTTTCCAATACTTTAATGTGGTCCCCCCCCCTTGTCTTTTTGAGACAGGGTCTCCCTTCAGTCCCAGCTGGCCTGGATCGCTATGTAGACTCTGCTAGCTGGCCTTGAATTTACAGAGATCTGCCTGCCTCTGCCTCCCAAGTGCTGAAAATAAAGGGGTGCACCACCACGCCCCGCTTAAGTGTTTTTTTTT
This sequence comes from Rhizomys pruinosus, assembly GCA_009823505.1. Lineage (NCBI taxonomy): Eukaryota > Metazoa > Chordata > Mammalia > Rodentia > Spalacidae > Rhizomys > Rhizomys pruinosus. The sequence goes on from VZQC01009898.1 coordinate 174,663, forward strand.
GTTTGTTTTTTGTCTTTTCGAGACAGGGTCTCCCTGTAGCCCCAGCAGTCCTGGAACTCACTCTGTAGACCAGGCTGGCCTTGAACTCACAAAGATCCGCCTGCCTCTGCCTCCCAAGTGCTAGGATTAAAGGCGTGGGCCACTACGCCCTACTTTTAAGTGTATTTTTTAAGAGGTATATAAGTATTGGGGCTGGAGAGATGGCTCAGCGGCTAAGAGCACTGAATGCTCTTGCAGAGAACCTGGGTTCGATTCCTAGCACCCACATGGCGGCTAAGAGGTATATAAGTATGAACAAGCTGGGTGTGGTTGTGCCTTCCTTTAGTGCCAGCACTCAGGAGGCGGAGGCAGGTGGCTTTCTTGAGTTCAAAGCCAGCCTGATCTGCATAGTGTGTTTCAAGTCAGCCAGTTCCAGTAGGACGTAGTGAGATCCCATCTCAAAAACAAAACAAAACCTTTTTAAGATTTTCAGTTACTTGTGTCCAGCCTCCTTCCCACAAGAAAACTATGTGGATGCAAGACTAAAACTCAGCACTTTTGGGGGGGGGTCTTTTTGAGACAGGGTCTCCCTGTGCTCCAGCTGTCCTGGAATTCACTGCATAGACCAGGCTGGCCTTGAACTCACAGAGATCCAACTGCCTCTGCCTCCTGCTGGGGTTGTTTTTCTCCTCCCCTCCCCTTTTTCGGTCTTTTCGAGACAGGGTCTCCCTGTAGCCCCAGCTGTCCTGGAACTCGCTCTGTAGACCAGGCTGGCCTTGAACTCACAAAGATCCGCCTGCCTCTGCCTCCCAAGTGCTAGGATTAAAGGGGTGCGCCACCACGTCCGGCCAAGCGCTGGCTTTTCTTACAGAGGATCCAGGTTTGATTCCTACCACCCACATGGTGTGGCTAACAACCAGTTCCAGGGGAGTCAACACTTTCTTCTGATCTGGGGACATTGCATGATAGGCAATACCCACATAACATAAAACTAAACTAAACTAAACAACTGGGGTCTAGGGCTCAGAGGTGGCAGCTTGTGTGAGGACCAGAGTTTGTATTCTCAGCATCCAATGAAAAAGCTGGTCTGCTGTGTCTTGTCTGCCTGCTTTTAATTCCAGTGTTCTAGAGGTGAAGATGGGGATCTTAGACTACTGGAATTTGCTTCTGTGCTAAGAAATTTGCAAGGGGGAGGGGAGTCCAGAGAGCTAGGTCATGTAAAGTGTTTGCCATGCAAGCCTGATGACCTGAATTTGATCCTTGAAACCCAGCTGAAGATAAAAAGAAAGAACTGATTATCACAGTTTCCTCTGACTTACTAGGTTTGTGTGCCGTAGCACATACATACCCCCAACTCCTGTCACATTATACCCAGTAATAATTGTAAAAACTTTTCTCCATTATATTTCTGTTTAGCTATTCACTGATCTGGTTTATTTTCAGTTGTCAGCTTGGCCACAACCTAGAATGATCTGGGAAGAGAGTCTCAATGAACTAGATCAGGTTGGCCTGTGGATATTGTACTGATTGTTAATTGAAGTGAAAAGACTGAGCCCATTCTGGCCAGCACCATTCCCTGGTTTTAGGGCTGGCTGAGTATAAAGCAGGTAGCATGGTTAAATTCATTTTTTTTCCTGCTCTTGATCATGGGTATGATTTGAGTAGTAGCAAGTAAGGCAGCAGCAAGGGTGCACTTGCTCTTGAATTTGTATAGGTTGTGATTAGCTGCTTGATTTCATGCTTTGACTTCCAAGACTTCATGTAATGATGTGCCGTAGCCTGGAGTTCTAAGATAAAATAAACCCATTCCTATTACATTGGTTTTGGTCAGTGTTTTATCACAGCAATGGAAATGAAGCTAGAACATCCACTTTTCCTTTTTTTTTATTTTTTTTATTTTTCCTTTTGTGATGTCTCATTGTGTCTCCAAATTGGCCTTAGAACTCAGTATGTAGCCTATACTGTTCTCAAACTCAGTTGTCTTTGCCTCACCCTCCCAAGAGGCAAACATGTGCCACCACCACTTAAACTATCTTTATCTTCACTTTCCTTGAAAATTCTCTCTCTCTCTCTCTCTCTCTCTCTCTCTCTCTCTCTCTCTCTCTCTCCCCTCTCAAATTCTCTCCTTTTTTTGGGGGGAGGTGTTTTTTTGAGACAGGGTCTCTCTAGTCCCAGCTGGCCTGAAACTCACTTTGTACACCAGGCTGGCTTTGAACTCACAGAGATCCACCAGTCTCTGCCTCCCCAGTGCTGGATTAAAGGGGTGTGCTAACACACCCAGCTTTTTTGTTGTTTTTTGTCTTTTTTGAGACTGTCTCCCTATAGCCACAGACCTAGAACTCAGAACTATATAGACCAGGCTGGCCTTGATCTCACAGAAATCCACCAGTCTCTGCCTCCCAAGTGTTGGGATTAAAGGTGTGTACCACCACACCCAGCACTTTTTATTTTGTTGAGAGATAGGGTCTTTCTATGCAGTCATGGCAGGCCTGGTGTTCACAGAGATCCTCCTCCTTCCTCCATAGTGCTAGGATTAGAAATGTGCTATAACACCTGGCTTTATAATTCTTTTAACAAATGCATATCTAAGTGAGGATGCCACAGCACTTTTCTGGCAGACAAGTACAACTTTCTGGAGTCACTTCTCATTTCACAGAATTATTTCTGAGGAGCAAACTGATCATCAGGCCTGTGCTGGAACCACTTCTACTTGCTGAGCCAACTCACCAGCCCCAACATATATCTCTTCTTATCTACATCCTGTGTTGGCACCACAGATGTGAGCTACCAGGCCTTGCTAAGTTAGTTGCCTTAATAATTACCCTAGTGGGGGGGCTGGAGAGATGGCCTAGCGGTTAAGAGCGCCGACCGTTCTTACAGAGGACCCGGGTTCAATCCCCAGCACCCACATGGTGGCTGAGAACCATCTGAAACTCCAATTCCAGGAGAACTCCAGTTCCAGGGGAATCTGACACCCTCTTCTGACCTCCGCGGCATTGCACGACACGGGTGCACAAACTTGCATGCAGACAGTACATTCATACACATAAAAAAAAAAAATTCCCCTAGTGACTAACGATCACTTAAAATTTAAAAATTGTTTTTACTTTTATGTGTATGAGTATATTGTCCTCATATAAGTAAGTGCACCCATGTCTTTTAGTATCCACAGAAGTCAAAGAGTGTCACCCTGGAACTGTAGTTACAGTAGTTAGCTACCATGTGGGTGCTCTTAATCACTGAACCATCTCTCCAGCTCCATAAAAATAGAATTTGTTCTGCAGGTTGGATTTTGTTTGTTTGGGTTCTTTTGAGACAGGGTCTCACTATGTAGCCCTGGCTGGTCTGGAATCTGATATGTAAACCAGGGTGTCCTGGAATTCAACAGAGATTGGCCTGTCTTTGCTTGTGTGCCACCATGCCTGCTAAAAATTTTTTTAAGCTTTAGTTTTGTTTTTAATTGTGTGTGTGTGTGTGCGTGTGCGTGTGCGTGTGTGCGTATTGTGTCTGTCTGGTATGTAGGGGTGGCATGCCAAGTCAGAAGACAACTTGGGGAGTTGGTTCTCTCATATGGGTCCTGGGGATTGAACTCAGGATGTCTGGCTTGGTGGCAAGTGTTACTTGCTGAGCCATCCCACTGGCCCTCAGCCACTTTTGTGGGGGAAGGCAGGGTGTGTTTTATTTATTTTATCTGAGGCCAGCCAGTAATTCTCAGATCCTCAGCCTCCTGAGGGAGTGGGATTATCAGTATGGGTCATCATGCCTACTGAGTTTAATGAGCATTGATTAGGTGTCTGGATACAAATAGGACAAGGTAGACCAAAAAAAAAAACCAGCTGGGTGTGGTGGTACACGCCTTTAATCCTAGCACTTGGGAGGCAGAGGCAGGCAGATCTTTGTGAGTTCAAGGCCAGCCTGGTCTACAGAGCAAATTCCAGGACAGCTGGGGCTACAGGGAGGCCCTGTCTCAAAAAAAGACCAAAAAAAAAAAACACCAAATAGGACAAGGTAGAAATGGTTAATTAATTAAGGTAATGACCATTTTCACAATATTTAGTATGCCAGTCCATAAAATAGAGGTTTTTCCATACCTATTATCTTTAATTCAGTGTTTGGGGAGTCTAAAAATAAACTTTAAAAAATTCCGTTTGCGTTAAACACATGTGCTATAGCACACATGGAAGTCAGGGGACAGATTCTGTGAGCCCCACATAGGTCATAGGGATTGAATTCACATTGTCAGGCTTGCAGTGTGGGTGCCATTACTCACTGAACCATCTCTGAGCCACCCGGCCAGCCCTCTTCAGCATTTTAACCTATTAACTGTATCCTATTTTTGTTTTAAAGCTAATGCGTGTAAGCGCACCTGTTTGTGCAGTGCCTGCAGGTCAGAAGAGGGCTTGGATTCCTTCCCTTGGATTCCCTTGGAACTGGAGTTACTGACATGTGGGAACTAAGAATCGAACCCAGATACTCTACAAGAGCAGCCAGTGCTCTTAACCACTATGCCATCTCTCCAGCCCCTCATTAAGTGGATTTTGTTTAGTTGCTTTTATTTTTTGATTCTCGCTATGTGGCACTGGCTTGGAAAATGGGCTAGCTGGCCTCGAACTCAAGAGAGGTCTGCTAGCCTCTATCTCATGATCATTAAGTGAATCTTAAACTAAAAGTGCATTTCTTATCCATAAAGAGTGTTAAAAACAGAGTTATTATTATTTTGTCTTTTTGACACAGGGTCTTCCTGTAGCCCCAGCTGTCCTGGAACTCACTCTGTAGACCAGGCTGGCCTTGAACTCTCAGAGATCCCCCTGCCTCTGCCTCCCAAGTGCTAGGATTAAAGGCGTGCGCCACCACGCCTGGCTCAATCATTTTTTATTAGTCATTCATAATATCCAAGGTAGGTGAGAAGCCTAGGTGGCCAGAAAAAGAAGAGTTTGCACATTATGCCACACACACACACACACACACACACACACGTTTTATATACAGTGGAGTTTTATTCATCCAGTAAGAACAGAACTATAGCCGGGCGTGGTGGCACACACCTTTAATGTTTGCTAGCCACCATGTGAGAATTGAATTGAACCCAGGTCCTCTGGAAGAGCACCCTGTGCTCTTAAACACCTGCCAACTCTAGCCCCAGAAATGGAGGGGGCTGCCAGGCATGGTGGTACACATCTTTAATCCTAGCACTGGGAGGCAGAGGCAGGCAGATCTCTGTGAGTTCAGGCCAGCCTGGTCTAAGTAGTGAGTTCCAGGACAGCTGGGGTTACAGGGAGACCCTGTCTCCAAAAAACCAAAAAAAAAAAAAAAGTATCCACAGATAGATACCCAGGCCATGGTGGTGCGTGCTCACCTTTAATCCCAGCATTTAGGAAGCAGAGGCAGGTAGGTCTCTAATGTTCAAAGCCAGCCAGGGCAACATACCTTATCTGAGCCAGGGCAAAAAAATTGACAAACCCAGGGAAAATAATTATGAAGAAAGTGACATCAAAGTATATACAAAGTCAGGCAAAGGAAAAAAAGATGGATTATAGACTAAGCCAAGTCTAGGTTTTGGACACTGAGTAATTGACAATACTGATACTGTTTTCATTAAGAGAGAGAGAGTGTGTGTTTGAGACAAGGTCTCCCTATAAGCCTCAGCTGGCCTGGAACTCGGGAGATATGCTTTGTAAAGACCAGGCTCCTCTTGAACTCAGAGATCTGCCTGCCTCTGCCTTTAGAGTGCTGGGTCACCACACCCAGCTCATTAAAATATTTTCTACACTTATTTTGTGTGTGTGTGTACATACAATGTGCCTTGATGCTTATGTGGAGGTCAAAGGACAACTTTCTAGGGGTCAGCTGTCCTTCCACTATGGGGATTGAACTGATGTGGTTAGACTTAGTGGCAGGCACCTTTACCCAGTAAGCCATCTCCTTGGCCCTCGTTTTGGTGCTTTTGAGACAAGAACACATTTTGTAGCACCTGCTGGCCTGGAACTTGATGTATAGACCAGGCTGGCCTGAACTCAGATTCATGCCTCTGGCTTGGCCTTCTGAGTGCAGGGATTAAAGGTGTATGCCACCACACTTAGCTGTATTCTTTCATTTTTCATAGTTTATACTAGTTTGTCAAAACCGTAGAGTCTTTTCTTGCAGGGTCTAATATGTTAATCTTAAGTATTTTTCACGTGAAATTTGGTACTGAGTCTTTTAAAACAAATCTTGTTTCTCTCATTCCTATTTGAATATGGAATACACAGTTTACCTTTAGAGAAATTTTTGTTTTAATTTTGTATGTTTGAGTGTTGCCTGGATATAAGTTGACTGTGTCTGCAATGGCCACTGAATCAGAAGAGGGTCAGATCCCCTGGAATTGGAGTTAGCTGCCATGTGGGTGCTGGAAACTGAATCTAGGTCCTCTGCAAGAGCTGACAGTACTCTTCATTCCTGAACCATTTCTCTAGCCTCAGAATATTTAATTTTTAGAATGTCCATGTCTTGTCTAATTCTCTTGTTTCTGTTGGCTTTTTTTTTTTTTTTTT